>JAPMOQ010049656.1:5111606-5127295 GCA_026543055.1 Argiope trifasciata | reverse complement strand
ATATATATATATATATACTGGCTATTCCACGCGAGTCAGTTCGCATGGAAATTTTTATGTATATAAACGAAAAACTATCAAATAATAACAAATAAAAAATTAAGCTTAACCTAAAAACGATACATTTAAAAATATAAGCATATACAAAAAATATGTAACATAAATACAATTTAATAACAAAAACACACAACTAAAGCAAAAATAATTTATTTACATTATATACCCAAAATAAAACAACACAGGAAATCAAGTTCGGTCAAATCCCTTTTATTTATTGATTGAGATAGCTACAGCAGTATTTATTCATATAATTTTTAAACTTTTAATTTAAATGATAACACAGTTGTCAGCAATCACAGGTGAACTTTTAACGCCAGTTGGCGTAACGCACATGTCTGACTTTCCTAGGCCAGTTGGGGTAATGCAATGCAGATTAGAAATTTTTTATTTCCTTTAATCTGTTTTCTTTTAGTTTAAAAATACTTCAAAATGAATACGAACGATCGACTAATTAACAACATTTCATTTTAAATACATCCAGCACAAAGAAAATTGATAGAATTGTTTGAAATAATTGTTCAAAATTCTGCTAAACCTAAACTATACTCTGTTGAAAAAAAAAAAAAACCCTGACAAACTGACTTATGTTTGGCGGGATTTGGCCTCAGCTTTTTGGCACGAAAGTTAATTTTTAATTAATAAAAAATTAACGAGTCAATTAATCGGAATGAAAAGTAGCATGTGTTTATTCCTGATTATAATATATCTTTGTGCTAAATTTCATTCAATTCTGTTATGCCGTCCTGGCGTGATTGAGTAACAAACATCATCCAAATTTTCACATTTGTATATTAGTATAAATATGGATAACACGATTTTTTTTTTTGTTTAAGGCCCGGTTCATACATCCAAATTTAACCGGTTAACCAATCCCTCACTAACCGATAAGCTGACTTTATACTTGACTTGACTCTCTTCCCATCGTGCTTGCGTTAGCATTCCTACATTTCATTTGGATCTTTTCACTCGCTCTTTTAATTTTTTAATTGAAGGGATATTTTTCCCTGTCTGCAATACAGAAAATTTGTCTTTGGTACTGAATTGTGATATAAGTTTGAGTATATATTTAAGGTCTCATAGATTTCGTGCATTATAGTTCTAAATTCATAAATGTGGTGTATTTTACATATTCGTTTAAAAATAGAATTTTGCATTGCGGAATAGAAAAAATAAGGCAAGTTTAATTTCAATTATACTTGTAGATTGATATAATATTTGAACGATAATAGTTTATATAATTAATTTTCTATATTTACACAATGTTCACTGATTTTCTAGAAAATAAATAAAATCGAATAAATTTCCTATAAAGTTGAATTATATTCATACACACAAATTTAGCATAATATTCAATATTTAATTAAATTAATTGTAGCATAATAATTCCGTTTCTTTTATTTAAATTCGAAATAAAATGTCAGTTTTTAAAAAATAGTTTCTAATATTTAGAATAAAGAGAAAATCCTTTGATTTTGATAACTTTTTTTGGAAATGATTATGAGATCAGATTATTGAATGATTTCCATATTTATAATGGAAATTATTTAATAATTCCAATGAAAATATAGCACTGTATTTGTTTCTATACAAGAAAATAAGATAAACTATTGGATAAATTCGGAAGAACATTTCGTTTTTCATTATTTTAAAGAAATAAGCCTATGGATTAAATGTTGTAGATGGCAATGCATCTAATACGTTGTAGGGCAATATTTGTGATTTCAGGCACGAATTAGCGAACACTGCTTAAGTGTTTTTTATTCCTTGCGCTGCTCTTTCATTAAATTTAATTCCTGATTTTCTAAAGACAGCTATAATATACGGCTTAACATTTTATGTTTGCACAAAATTTACCTGTCTTTTTATTGCAATCCTACATTGCAATAAAGTTAAATGAAACTGCCCTTACTATTAAGAAACCGACACAAGATGGTCGATAAGGACTGATACAGTGCTTGCTTTAAAAGCTGGTTTCAAAAAATAAAAGAAACTTTATCAGAAGAAAAAATCATCAGAACCAGAAAAAAAAACTATTTCAGCCGAAGCTATGGGCTTATTTAAAAAAATGTTTAAACGGTACTCTTCACAATAATTTGGAATATCACTTTGTAGAGAATAAATAATCATTAAAATAATAAGAAAGTGCTATTAGGCAATTTCGAAATGAATTTTCAAGTGTAGAAAAATATGCCAACTGCATAATAATGTTAATTTTAAGAGTTATTTAAAAGATTATATTCATCAAAGATGTGTACAAAAGAGATCTGCTTATGAAAATTTGCTTCCTCTCCTGAAAAATTTATTTAAAGTACTTCAAATGTTACTTGTGACAAGTTCCTAAAGCAATTTTTTTTAAAAAGAAATATTTATATATTTTTTATATTAATACATCTGTCATAAATAACACTTTTCTTGATAAACAAAAATCTATTTATTAAACTGATGCAGATACTACACTATTTGACATCGAATTTGAGAAGTTATTGCTATTAGAAAAAGGCAACAAAAATTTAGTAGTCTTATTGAAATGTTTAAAGCCTCAAATTTGCTGCTAACTACCTTTTCTTGAGCCGAAATAATTTTGAAAATTGATTCGCCCAATAAGGAATTTATCAATAGAGAAGGTTTTTTCCGTCTTAAAAAAGGCATATATATATATATATACACACACACTGAAGTGACAAAAGTCATGGGATAGCAATATGCAAATATACAGATGGCAGTAGTATAGCAGCGAAAAAGTATAAATGCGCAGTTCGTTTTCCAGAGCTTTCATTTGAGTTCAAGTTATTCATGTGAACAGGTTTTTCGTGATTTATGGTGGCACGACTGGAATTAACAGACTTTGAACGTGGAATGTTAGTTGGAGCTAGACGCATGGGTCATTCCATTTACGGATATCGTTAGTGAATTCAACATTCCGAGATCCACACTATCAAGAGTGTGCCGAGAGTATGTAATTTCAGGCATCACATCCCATCATGGACAGCGCAGTGGGCGACCACCTGCACTTAACGACCGAGACCGCCGACGTCTGTGTAGAATGGTCAATGTTAATAGACACGCAACACTTCGTCAAATAACTGCAGGAATCAATGTGGGACGTACGAGGGACGTGTCCGATAGGACTGTGCGGCGAAATTTGTCTTCCTTGGGCTATGACAGCAGAAGACCGACTCGAGTGCCTTTACTGACAGCACGACATCGCCTGCAGCGACTCTCCTGGGCTCGTGAACATATCGACTGGTCCCTAGACTAGTGGAAAACCGTGGCGTGGTCAGATGAGTCACGATTTCAGTTGTTACGAGCTGATGGTAGAGTTCGAGTGTGGCGCATACTCCACGAAGCCATGGACCCAAACTGTCAGCAAGGCACTGTTCAAGCTGGTGGCGGCTGCATAATGGTGTGGGCTGTTTTTACATGGCATGGACTCGGTCCTCTGGTGCAACTGAACCGATCATTGACTGGAAACAGGGGTGTTTGTGGGACCCAAAAAAATCCCCTGAAACTTTTATGGACTTACTACCGACATTTTGGAGTTTCGAGAGGGGGGGGGGGAGAGAAATGAAAAATTACAATTATGAAGTATTGAATGACCTAATTATAAAAGTTCAATGAATTACTTTTTTTGCAAAATTAATAACCACAAATTTTCAAACATATAAACTACTACATTTTATGTAAATATTTTAAATTACCTGAATTAATACTTAAAAAAAATTATCTAATTTCTGCTGCTTTTTTTATTTTCTGATGTTCGTGGGCTAGTTATTCTTTTGTGGTGAACTTCATAATTGCAGGAAGGTTGACTTTTATTTTCCTCATTTACAGTTGAAGAAATTTCCTCGAGAACTGCACATGCAGAGGTAGAAGCAGTTTGCTTTTCTGCTAATGTAGATGGTTTTTCACAGACTTTTACAGGTGACTCATCTGAAATACATGTTTTTAATTCCTCTTGATATGATTTCCAACTTCTGTTCATATTCAGTAAGAGATCTTTGTGAATTAAATCAGTCATTAGATTTTTTGAGCCATATTTTTCACATGAGGTTTCTTTAGAAGCCATTAAATCATATTTAATAGTCTGCACTGCATCTAGGGAATCAATCTTAAGAGAGGTTCAATAGTCAGTGACAAGTGTATCCATTAAATTGAATGCACTTTCCACTAATGGGCCATGGAAGCAGCTAAGGCAGGCTTTGACCAATTTAGCCAATGTAGGATACTTATAATCATTTATGAAATCATCTTTTAAATTAAAAACTTTAGACCAATATTTATCAATTGTACACTTGACTTGATTTCCACTTTTATCAGAAGTGTAGAGCATTTCTTTGGTGATATCAATATCACTCTGGTATAACCTTATTTCAGTTTCTACTTTTGACTTTTCGTTATCACTAAAAATATGGGACATAAAAGATGATAATTTTTCAAAAGCTAATATTGTACTGATTTTACCTCTTAGTTCTGGATCTAATGCTGTAAAACTAATTAGATATGAATTTTTAAGGGGTAATTTCTGTTTCATATGCTGTGCTGTATTAGTATAAGCTTTCATCAGAGAAATTTGGAATTCTTTTGCTATTGGATGATTTTTTGATAATTTCTTAAGGAGAGTGGAAGCTTCTGCACCAGTAAATATTATTTTGCTAGGTAGATGGAATTTTGGATTTGTGACATCATCCTTTAATAAATCATTATAAGATGTGCACTCTATATTTTCTGGCTTCATAAAAAAAAAACAGAAAAATTTTGTCATCAATTTATAAATACTGGAATGTATTAAATGAAGCATTGGTTTTTTTTGTTTCAAATAATTTAATATATGTGTTGAACTGCTAATACAGCTGAATATAATGCCATATGCAATAAAGTTTTGTTTTGTATAACAAATAACCCATTTAGTATTCTTTTTTTCCGAGCTAAAGCATCCTTTGTGAGTTGTTGGGAATGCAAGCAAGAATACACCCCTTCAATAATTTTTTTCTGAGCTGCAGAAATATTTCTTTTATTGTATACAGTTTCAACATAAGAAAAATAATCCCCTTTATCAGTTTTATCCAAGTAGTGAAAATAAAATGCAATAAGAGCATCTCACAGACCTTTGATTCTTTCTAAAACATATAAAATGTACACCCACCTATGGTCTGGTCTCTTCAGGGGCTTAAGTTTTTTAATGGCAAGGGATTCACAGATTTTGAAAAAAATTTCTCTTTTACTGCAGCTTTTCATATCAAAATAGATGTCATCAAACAAATCTTCTAAGTGTCTATCAAAACATGAAGCACATTTTTTTGCACAGTTATTAGCTGTGTGACATGTGTCACCATCAATATCTAATAAGTGGGGTGCTTTTTTTTTATCGTAGTCTGGTTTCAACACCCTTTTTTTTTCCACGCATGAGTCCATTAATACACTAATTAAGTTTGCCCATGGAATATTATTATCTCCAATAGTATTAATAACAGCTTCAAAAACAGCTTCTGAATTGCAAGATTCCATCTTTAGAGATGCAAAATGATGAACTACAACTTCATTTAGATTGTTGTCATAAAACTGCACCAATATTGCCAGTACACTTTCTTGAGCATTGCTAGTACTTTCATCCAAATTTAGAGAAAATGGAGTCTCCTTTAAAGTTTTAATGGTATTTTCCTTAATAGTTTTTGCGATCCCATATTTCATCTTATAACATGCAGTAGTCCTGGACATTTCCAACGAGTTTAGTGCCGTCTGATCGCGGCTCAACTGTTTGCAGAGTTCAATTAAATTGGGAGCTACATTGAAAGAAAGAGAATTCTCAGCGATAAACGAAGTTATTAAAACCTCTTGGCGTGCTTTTCTTGTCACTATATCCAATTGCCGAGCATCAGTCTCCAGTAAGTCATCAGTATTTTTTGAATTAGCATAATTACTTAAAGTCATTGAATGTCTAATGCACTTTGAATATTTTATGTGCGTCACAGTTTTAGAATGATTTGTGAAAGCCTTGAATCCTTCCCCACCATACTTCAGCAGTGAGTATCAAAAAACACAATATGCTTGTCCAGCAACATTTTCTTGAACCATGTGCCGATGGTATCCCCATTATCATCTCTCCGTTCAATCCAATTCCACCAAAATGCATTCCGGACACCTTCTTCTAATTGTATAATATCAATATTTATATCGAGAAATTTTATAGCGAAATTCTCTTGCGTACATAAATAAAAAAATATTTCAATAAACGAAAGGAAAAATTTACACGTGCATTAATAAATGAAACGTAAATTTTACACAGCGGAGAAAAAAAAGTTGCGAAGCGAACAATGACAAATAGCTAATACGGCGAAAAATTCCCCTTCTCTACTTATTGGCGCACGCCAGGAGAGATAAGACATTTGAACCCAGAGTCACGTGATCGCACATCTGGTCAAACGAAGTCTCTCCTTTTTTTTTCTGCCGCGCCTACTTGCCGAAAAGAATCCAGAAGAGAATGTCCGAGAACCGGGGGAATGAGTCATAACTTGCAATAAGGCAAGAACAAAAAAGAAGTTTTTTCCCCCTTTTCACGCATTATCACTGCCTTTGGAGAAGGAAAGGAAAAGTTTTCACCACACACACTGACATTGCGTTTTCTGCTCTCAAAGCAGAAAAAATTACAGAGATCAAAATAAATAATTTATTATTATTCCTACTTCCTTTTGAACGACGATCCCCGGAATTTCCGGGTATCGAAGTTCAAAATCCCCGGAATTCCGGGGTTTCCCCGGAGCACAAACACCCCTGCTGGAAATGGTTATGTTCAGCTGCTTGCAGATCACTTGCAGCCATTCATGGACTTCACGTACCCACACAACGATGGGATTTTTATGGATGACAATGCGCCATGTCACCGGGCCAGAACTGTTCGCGATTGGTTTGAAGAACATTCTGGACAATTCCAGCGCATGATCTGGCCACCTAGATCGCCCGATATGAATCCCATCGAGCATTTATGGGGCATCATCGAAAGGTCCGTTCGTGCCCAAACTCCTGCACCATCCACACTTTCACAATTATGGGCGTCTATACAGACAGCATGGCTCAATATTCCTACAGAGGACTTCCAACGACTTGTGGACTCCATGACACGTCGAGTTGTTGCACTTCGCCGGGCAAAAGGAGGACCGACACGATATTAACAGTCATCCCATGACTTTTGTCACTTCAGTGTATGTACTGCAGAAGCTCAACAGTAGAAGACAGATTAAGTAACATGTTCTTGTTCCACATACAGTAGAGTTACTGTATGTGGAACAAGAACAATCAAATATCATGGACATATTTTAAATAATAAAAGTATTTTTCAGAAAAAGATTGCGGAAAAAAATGATTTTTATACCTTATTTTATTGATAATTATTTTATAAATGCTTGTAACAAATTTTTTCGAAGAATTGTGCTTTAATTTTGAATACAATTAAACATTGTTATTTAACATCACTTTTAAAATCTGAAAATAAATTTTTATATTGGTTATAACTAATAAGTTATTATTTTTTTAATGAATTTGAGTATCATGTTATTTATCAATAAAATTGTCAAAGATTTTAAATTTATATCTTTGCATAACAGAATTCCATCTCATTTATAATGACCTATTCATATATTTCTCTGAGACATTATATTGACCTTGCATTGTTTTAGGTGCCAGATAATTTAATAATTTATCATGATTAGTTGGATAAAATAATCTAGTTTCACTTTTTTGGTAATAAATTAAAAAAATTTCGGAATAATCCGAATTTACTTTGAATGTACCATTGACTTCTTATAGATTAAATTTTCCTCCACTTTTGTATATAATTTCGTGCCTCTAAAACTTCTAAATGATTAAAGAAAGGAACAATAAAATGATTTATAATAGAATCTGGCCCTTTAAAATGAATAAAGTAAAAAAGAAAAATATACATGAATTGTACAGGCAAGAAGAATTAAATCTTTAAATTTAGGGTTTTAGCATTTTTAATTATAATATTTCAGCATTTAGAATTAAATCAATCCTCATTTTTATTTTAATAACTCGCTGAATATAATTTTTTTTTTTCAAATATAAATGAAATTAATATTTCTATAGAAAAAACCTAACTTTTACAAAATAAATAAGTTATCTCAATGATACTTAAGAAAAATATTTACTTATGAGGATTCCAGATTGAAAATTTATAAATTTATCTACTATTTTCACATTATATTAACTATCAACAAAGTTAAAATAAGCTAATAATTAAAACAAAACAATAGAGAAATTATGAAACAAAATTATTGTTAGTAAAAATAGTTAATATGAATTAAAATATATGAAATTTATTTAAAACATTACGTTTGAAAAGTCGAGTTTAGTTTAGTTAAATTAATGTCCCGTTTTAAAGCAACATTTTGGGACTGACCTCGTAATTTTGAACCACTGCCAGGTGACAAGGACGACACCTCAACTGTCAACCTCCCCCCCCCCCCTCTCCATACCACGCTACACCAGCGGGAGGACGTTTGGCCTGACAAATGTAACGTGCAAGAGACCCCTCACACGAAGGCTCTTCGGTGGAATCGAGTCTTGAACCTGAAACCCCCCGGTTCCGAAGGCGAGATCTTAGCACCGGGCCAGCGCAGTCCTTGAAAAGTTGAAATTCATAAGTTCATTAGTGGGATTATTTCAGAAGAACTAAGAATTTTGGCGCCAGGGCCCCCGTCCTATATTCTTGACCCGAACCTGACCATTCCCTCCTCTCGATTTAAAGGAATTGTTCAAAAATTAATTCCTTTTTATTCGTTTTCCTTAGAAATATACAAAATAATATTTTTCATTTTTCAAAAATGTAATAAAATACATTTTTCCTTTCAACCACGAATAAAATACATTTCTCCTTTTTTTTTTTTTTTTTTGCTTAGTATATTTGCAAATAATATAACAAACATTAAAAATTTTGCTAGTCTTTGATACCAGTCCTAAACCTCGGCACTTTTTTAAATAGTGCATATATTACATATAAAGAGTGACCTTCATCAAGGAGAGGTATTTCGGGTTAGATAGGCTATACAAAAGATAATTAGTTATTTATTTGCCGGTGCTGACTCAAGAGAAATAATAACTTAAAGGAAAAATTACATAACTTGTTCAAATTTTTTTCCATTCATACCAATATAGAGCTACATTCGTCTGATGACACTTCTGTACCCTCTATCATGTTCTTGTTCGATGAGGACTATTTTTAAGTTAAATTCTGTAATTCATGATATAAAATTTAAAATTATTTTTCAAGAAGCATAGATATTAAATTTTGCATTTAAAACTAAAGATATGAAGCATATTATATTGCTTTATGATGCATTCCTGCTTCACGTTATTTGTACTGAATCTATAACCATTTGCATTTCAATTTGTGATTAGCCATTCACCAACATAGTTTTAACATATATTTGAGAGTTTCCAACATAAAATTCTGAAATTTTGTACATGACCTTATTAGAGGAGGGGGCACATTTTACTCACTACCAATTTTTTGTACTGGCTCATATAAAATTTAAATTTTGTATTTTTAAAACTTTAATCCCCTGAAAATTTTAATCGATTTCATAACGTTTTGCACCTTTTTTTAAACACCTTTGTAATTTACAGTATGAGTCTGTGATCAATATTTAACTAATAGAAGCTGCAGTCAAGATTTTTGAGACGCCTTGTATAGCAATTTATTTAATACGATCTTCAACAAAAATAATAGGACTCCCATGTCTGTAACCTTGTTATTCATTATTGCATCTTCATAAAACTGGTATCTATGTAAATATTTCAAAAGAGTATGGCTTTATTTAGATAAATATCTTCATTAACTGGGCTAATTAACATAATTAATTAGTATCCCGAAATTTTCTCATTGTGCCAACCAATTTGTTTTCTTAAATTTTAAAAAATGGCACATCTAGGGTGAAATGAATCATGAAACCTTTTGGCCCTATCTCAGAACAATAAAATATTTCTCAGTATTTTGGGACTCTTTTAAAGAATGTGATTTCACTACAAAAATGGAACAAATAAATTAAATTTTTAAATTAAAAAATATTTTTTACAAATTATTAAACAAGGCTGTAGTAAAATATCGGAATCCTAAAAATTTTTTGCATATTTGTAATAGTTTTTGAAATATTTCGAAAAAAAAAAAAAAAACTGAAAAATTCCCATTATTGATAGGAAATGTCCTGATCCGCTTACCAGTTGAAGAAATATTTATGATTTCGATCAATATATTCTTCATGATTCGCAAGTTTTTACTACTGTCATAAAGTCGCCATTGCATAATTTGCAAAACAGATTATTTTTATATAAAGTTGGGATTTCATTTCTTATCAAAAATAAATATATTTATACTATATAAAGGCTGTAAAATATTAAGAAGATTTACCTATATTGCTAGATGATGATTTTTAATGAATCTTTATTTCTTATTGTCTTTTTTTCCTATGATTTCTAAAATCAATTACTAAATGTACTTGTAATCTATATTTATGTAATTTAAGCTTCAGTTCTACAGCTTAAACAATTTAGAATCCATTAGACACAAAATTTCAAATAAGGGTCATAAAAATTGCCCTGTTTGTAAATGACAATTAAATGTAGTTGCAAATTTCTCTTTTTCATATTGAAAAGCATTTTTAACAGAAGAATTAAAACGAACGCAATCTTATATCCGTTTAAAATTTTCAATTGTTAGCAATTACTTTTGGGTTTTAACTGCATTTACGTGCTTTAAGCATAGTTTTATGTATGCAAATTAAGTTGGAGCAGCACCGGCGTGAGAGCATAGGGGTAGCACTTCTTCTCCGTGATCTAGAAGCCCTGGATTCGAATCAGAGTTCAGGTATGATTGTTCTATCTGAGAGGTATGTGAATGTGCCTCCCTATAAAAGGCAGTTGTGCAAGCGAATGTGACGCATGAAATATTCACAAAATGGATGCTGAGATCGAACAAAATAGTCTATCAGAAAAACTATCAATGGTCAAAACGATAGATGGTAATCTATGGGACTTCGTGCGCTCCTTGAAGAAAAAGAAAATTCGCGTAGCCACACTAATAGGACAGGCCAGTATTGCATTAAATGATAAAGATAAAGCAAACTGCTTGGCAGAAAGCCTTGAGACACAATTTACATTGAATAAAATCGATAACCAAGAAATAGAAGACATGGTATATAACTCAATCGTGAAATTCCACACCACACCAACACCGATGTCTAACAAAGACCAACTCCCCCTCCCAAATGAAGTAATAGAAAATATTAAAAAGCTCAAAAACGGCAAGGCCCCAGGAATTGATAAAATTAATAGAAAAATATGTAAAAAATTACCAAACAATGTCATTACTGCATTTACCATCTTGATTAGAAAAATCCTTGAGATTGCACATTTTCCCACACATTGGAAAACAGCCACTGTAGTTCCCATTCTTAAACCAGGTAAAGACCCCACTAACCCAACTAGTTACCGTCCAATTTCCTTACTCCCCATACTAAGTAAAATAACTGAAAGTATCATTATTAAAAGACTAAATAAATTCATAATAGAAAACAACATCCAGTACCCAGAGCAATTTGGCTTTAGACCAACCCTGTCAACTACACACCAACTTCTAAGAGTAACTGAATACATAACCGAGGGCTTTAACAATAAGCAAAAAACAGGAGCGATTTTCCTTGAAATACAAAAAGCCTTTGAAAGAGTTTGGCAGGATGGAGTAATACATCAATTAATTGAATCCAAAATACCCTCATATTTAATCAAATAATTTCATATCTGGACAATAGATAATTTCAGGTCAAGGTTAATGATGAGCTCTCAGAAATAAGAAATATATTTGCAGGAGGCCCTCAAGGCTCAAAGCTAGGCCCTGTACTATTTATATGCAATATTAACGACATACACAAACAGTTCAACACTCTCCTTTACTTGTATGCCGACGACACAGCAATACTGGCCAAAAAATAAAAACCCAAAATGCATACAAATGCCACTTAACAGACATCTCAAGAAGATACGTGAATGGCCCAATATGTGGAAAACTGAGATTAATGCAGCAAAGACAGAAGCAGCTCTTTTCCACAAAGGCACTAACAACCCAAAGTTGAAATCAATAGCCATAAAATACCCTGGTCTCAGAATAGTAAATACCTAGGTGTAACCCTCGACATGAAATTAATGTATTGATCCCATCTCCTAAATGTTAGAAATAAATTCCGAGGCACCAAATCCCCCCCCCTAATTGAACGGGATTCGAAAATGAATAGGGACGCTTAATTACTTATTTTTACTGCCTATTTGCGTCCAGTACTCACTTATGCATGCCCTGTTTGGGGACATGCTGCCAAATACAACTTAAAATTAATTGAAGTCCAATACAATAGAACCATAAGAAACATTGTAAATGCACCCTGGTATATGAGAAACACCGACATAAGGAGAGCACTAAACTACCCCTTCCTTAAAGAAATAAGTAAAAAACTAGCAACGAATCTCTATAAATATCTTGACTCCCACGAAAATGAAGCGCTGAATGAAATCGACAAATACTCCCCAGACCCTAATATTAAACAAACTCGTAATGTCCTTTTATTAAGATCTAACGTAAGCTGAATTAAATACTTAATTTAATTTTTTCTCTTCTCCCATATGTCTGTCCTTGTCTCATACCAGTACCACTCTACATCAATAGAGCATATCATATATCACTAATCTCACCTGTGCAATGACTATAAAAATTAACCCACATCAAGCAGCCAATGGGATAGCAATCTATGCAGAGCTCCCTCATCCCAACTCTAGATTAAAACACGAGCTGACACCGGTACTCTGCAGCTGAATCACGCAAAGCTGATTGGAGGCCAGGACAAAATACTCTACTCTGAGTCTCTCATTGGTCACCGACAATGTACCACCCCCGGCCCACTGCTTCTTTACTTGAGCGGAGATAATTTCCAACTACTCTTCCGAGATAACAACAACTCTGTACACAAAAAGTCCAGGAAAGCTACCTAAAGCCAAGCTTTAAGAAATTTTTATGCCATGAGCGGAGGTAGCCCATCACGGGTAGGTACTCCAACAATCTGCAAGAAAGAATGTGACGCATGACGTAGCTAAGTAGTATCCTTGGGGCTACTGAAAAAGTGAGATAAGTTCAATCGGCTTAAATCACTGATCGATTGTCATCGGCGTTATAAAGGGCCATAAGTCACAACACATAAAAAATCAATATGTAATTCAATTGAAGTAAAGGAAAGAAATGTTTATTCGGATGTAATGTAATATACTACATACGTAATAAATATTACCTGAACGTAGTTATTTTAACTAGATGACATCAACTGAATTTTCTTTTGAATCAATCTTTATTTCAGTAATTTGAAATCTTAAACTTACTTAAAGTATTTTTGAAACAAAAATACAACAGCTTTATTATTAAAAAAAAAAAGTAGTTCTCAGCATAATGAATTTCTTCTCTGATTAACAATAGCTTAAGAGACTGATTAACAATCGCCAACATGAAAATAAAATTTCCTTCTATTTATAAAAGCTGAAAAATTTAATTTTTTTTTTAATTTCAGAGAAATAAAATGTAGGAAATATAGTTTTTGCTTTCAATAATCTGATATTTATTTAATATATGGTCCTTAGTGGGTTGACTCTTCTCAGATGGAGTTTTAAACAAACAAAATTAATTATAACTCAAGAATTACTGTGAATTTTGGAAGGAATCTATAAAAAAGATTGCTGGATCAAATAATAGAAAAACCTCCATTTCTGTAATGGGATAATTTGGAAATGCTAATTAATTACATGTGTCAAGTATATAGGATGACCATTTCTTCGATCTGAATAAACCTGTCTTGAGTAATTTCTAACAATAACAGTTTTGGAAAGATGAGATAATCTATATAAAAAAAATCACTGTTGGTCTATATGTCACTTATGCCTTCCTAAACCGTTCATCTGCACGATGAAACTTGGTCAGCTTGTTGTTTACACCTAACGGATGGTTATAGGGAAGTACAATCATCTTAAAAAAATTTCAATTTGAATCTCAACCGCATTTATTTGCCGAGGATTAATCTGAAAATAATTCTCTCAGGAGACAATAGATTCTGTAGCAATACTAAATTATGGTTAAAGGTTAATATTTTGTAGCTATAGAACACAAAAGTGATGTAAGCTATTCTCAAAGGTAACAACTTTATTACAGATTATACGAGAAAGTTTTGGGGATAGCAACCCTTGTTTTTTTTTTGTTTTAATTAAATTATAGGGTTTTTCGCAGTAACCACAAAAAATATTCTAGTACAAATAATTTTACACCATCTTCAATTTCTAAAACTATCTTTTCAACTATATTAACGATTTTATTGTATAAAATATTTTCTATGTTTAATTCAATTTTAAAAGAAAATATTTTTATCATATCTTCTAAAAGGAAATTTGAAAATTCTAAATAAAAATTAAACGAATCACGGGACATATTTATGGAAAGTAAGAATTATTCAA
Source organism: Argiope trifasciata (assembly GCA_026543055.1). Classification (NCBI taxonomy): domain Eukaryota; kingdom Metazoa; phylum Arthropoda; class Arachnida; order Araneae; family Araneidae; genus Argiope; species Argiope trifasciata. Next base: position 5,112,688 of record JAPMOQ010049656.1, on the reverse strand, counting down.
TAGAGCAAAGTCAGAGCATGTAATATCACTTACTAAAATAGATTTTCTAATGGAATTCAAAATAATGAAATGAAAAATAAATGAGTATTTAAATAAATGAATATTTTATACTTATATGATTAAACATAAAAGAGACGTAGTTTTATATAATGGGACTATTAATTATGCATCATGCATAGACTATTTAATTAACAAATAATTAAAACTGAATTACGAGAGACATTTTAGCATCAAATTAATAAGAAATTCCCAGAAAGTGAGAAAAAAACTGGAATTATCACAGAATTCAAATTTGAATTTATCAAGACAAGTGTACATAATATGGTAATAATAGAGCAAAGTCAGAGCATGTAATATCACTAACTAAAAAAATTTTCTAATGGAATTCAAAATAATGAAATGAAAAATAAATGAGTATTTAAATAAATGAATATTTTATATGAATAAACATGAAAGTGACATATGGTTTTATATTTAAATGAGATTTAGCCCCCTATTAGAAAATCACTTGAAAATAAAGTTCTAATCCATTTTTTTAGTGTCTTCAATAGATTAACATATATTTATAATTTCTGATTAAAAAATAATATCAAGAAACTATTTCATTTAAGAAGGATTCAGTGACATAATATTTTTGCACAAAGGAATCCAGACAATATGAATTCAAGTTATTATCTTGGAAAGCAGAAGTGAAGGAGAGTGGACGAATTACCTCTCTATCGATGTTTCTTCTGCTGTCGTACAGATGACGCCTCGTTGAAGACACTCCTTTGAAATCACTCATCTTTTAGATCAAGAAACTAAAAAAGAAAGTAAATTTATAAAAATTAGCTCACAAAAATGCATTTTTATTAGTGTATTATAGAAAAGAAATACTTCTCAAATGTTTTCAATTTTTTATTTTATACGTTTTAATTCGTTATTATATGAAATCATTTTTACTTGAAATCAATTTTTTAGCAAATTTATTACTAGGTGGCGCCATTTATATAGAATTAAAATTAAGTTCAATTGATTGATTAACTCATAATTAAATTCTGAAAATGATTGTTATCGATAACAAATAATTGTACAATCATTTA
>JAPMOQ010049656.1:4970362-5111596 GCA_026543055.1 Argiope trifasciata | reverse complement strand
TGAAAAATAAAAGATTATTTAAATTAATGAATATTTTATACTTATATTAATAAACATAAAAGTGACATGTGGTTTTATATAATGGGACTATTAATTATGCATAATGAATAATAGGAAACTAACAGAACCCGAGAAAAAAAATTGGAATCATCAAAAAATTCAAATCAATATCTTTAAATTTATCAAGTCAAGTTTATAGAATATGGTAATAATAGAGCGAAGTCGGAGCATGTAATGTCACATACTAAAACAGATTTTTTAATACAATTCAAACTAATGAAATGAAAAATAAATTAGTATTTAAATAAATGAATATTTTATACTTATATGAATAAACATAAAAGTGACTCTTTTAGTCTAATAAAGCATGAAAAGTTTGCTCTTTTTTAATAACAAACATTTAAATAAGTGTAGATAAATAGATTAATGATACAAAAAAATAACATCATGTGGGTAAATCAATTAAGGGAATCTATTACTTATAGCTGTTATTTTAACATATTATAAATGAATAATTTATTTGATGATAATTAATTGAAACATAGTTTTTATTAAAATTTCATAATCAATTGAAAGAAAACGCTTTTCACAAAATATACTAATAATAATATACGAACACTAAATATACATACAAAATTTACGAGTTTATGTTACTAACGTCGATAACTAAAGAACTTATAACACTAACGGTTTTGGCAGAAATATTAATAAAAACCAACAATTGAATATTTATTTCTGTTTTAGTAAATATTATATTTTTTATTTGCTAACCATCCACAATAAGCTGAAAATATAATATAAGAGTTAAAAATATATCCTATAAATGAATCCCATTTATTCGGAATTTGTCGATCACACAAAAAAAAATGGCGCATCCATCTTCCCCTCTAAATTTTAAATCAGAGACAAACAATTTTTAAAACATTTTTTAATCATTCATTTCATTCTCTTGGCACTTTTCTTTCCTTTGATGATTATTTTTAAATGAAGCGAAAAAATATCCTATAAATGAGTCCCATTTATTCGGAATTTGTCGATCACACAAAAAAAATGGCGCATCCATCTTTCCCGCTAAATTTTAAATCAGAGACAAAGAATTTTTAAAACATTTTTCTCATTTATTTCATTCTCTTGACACTTTTATTTTCACTGATGATTATTTTTAAATGAAGCAAACTCATCTCCAAAGCGAGTGGAAAATCAGTAAATGAAGAAAAATATTTAAAAAGCGATCATACCACTACTACTTCATTGTATAATAGTTTTGTGGTAATTAAATAAAAAATATATAAACTTTCAATAATATTAAAAACTTTATTTTATTTTAAGCCGTAAACGGTAAAGATATCTTAATATCTTAATCGAACGCTTATTTTGCGAACACTAAAAACGGGTAAACGAAACAAGTTCGTATTATCTGAGAATTATCTAATATTTTATTAATTTCGAGTTCCGGTAAATTAACACTTTCAGCTAGATAAAATCATTTTTAAAACCTTTCTCTAAATGAATATAGTCGGAAAAACTATGAAATATAATGTATTTTAATGGAAAAAATATTTAATTAACTAATTTGAGAAAACGAAATGAACCTCATTGAGATTTATCGTTAAGCGAGATATGGAAGAAATTCGGAAGCAATCAAAATAAAATTGTTAAAATAGAAGTAAACTCCCTTATATATATTTATTAAATCTTTATAATAATATTTAAATGCACAACATACCTTTTACCGATAGCAATCTATCTGAATCTGCTAGAATCCAAACGCTAGGCACTAAGATACTCACCACAGCAGGCAGAGAAAGAAAGCGAAATGGCGTCTACCACTTCGACTTAAAGTTTTCGTGCTGCCCTCTGCTGGTAATCAGAGAGAAAATAACTTAGAGAAAGGGGAAAAAAAGCATTATGTACTGAAATCTGTCGAGATTTCCAACGAAACTTTATTTAAAAATTTAGAAATGAGCCAAAAATAGTTTCTGAACGGCATAGTATTTTTTAAAGTATAGGAAATGAATATAAGCGCTCCGATGAGCCACTTGCTGATATGTTGTACAACACACAGTTTTTAAAATGACGTCATAATTTTTTAACGTACAGCTCCAGCGATGAGAAATATAGCTTTCAAAAGGTTAAATTCTTCTCAAAAACCCTAATTAAAAAAAAGAATAACTGTAAATTAAATCATAGATGATAAATGTTTTGTTTTAGAATAATCCTAAATTTTAGTCGGAACGTCATTTTTATAAACATCAGTCAGCAAACTCGAACATTAAAAAAAATTAATTTCAGTAATCAACCAAGGAATTTATAAAAAAAAATAACCATTTTGAGTTTTCTTAAGTTTGAGGGAATGATATTTAGTAATATTGATAATAATGATTACTGAATTATTTTCTATAGTAATTACCGGTGCCATGTTGTAAATGAATTGAAAATAAAAAATGCTTTTATTATTATAGTATTTAGATATAACTGTAGCCTCCTTTCTATTTGGAGACACATTATATATCATTGAAAATATAATTTTAGCGAAAATGTAATGCAACACGTGTAATTAGTTATTTTAAATGCCTTTTTTAGCTCATTTAAATGAACATGGCAACACTGCTTGATCAAACTAATATAAACTCATCTTCGATGCCATGCAATGGAGGTTTGAAGACAACATCTCTTTAAATCTTCTTGATTATTATTAAAAGTGATGGTTTTGACAATATTCTTTCCTTTAATTATAAATCTTAATGAAATGAAAGAAATGACACGATGAATTAATTAGTTATCGAAAAAGTGATGAAGTGTAAACAATGTCACAAAGTGGAAATCTTACAGGTAAGAGATAATTTGAGGAAACATTGATATCTATGTAACAAAAGTAATTTGTAAATGTAGTTTACATGTATTTCTAATTTTAATGGTAGATGTAATTTAATTTGTGTAGTTAAAATTGTGAAAATGTGCTTTGGGTCCCCTGCTTGGCGCATTTTCAAAAAGTCACCAACTGGCATGTTTTTACGTGTTGTCTCGCGGAGTTGAATGCTCCGAAATAAATGTTTAAAATGAAGCAAAACAAAATAATTTATTGTGCTAAAAATAAACTAGCACAATGGACTTATTTCATGCTACTTTAGTTTACTGATGAACACTGCAATTTTATGAATGTTGATTGCAAATTTAAGATAAAGTCTGTACAGAATAAATCAAAAGTTTTCTGGTCTAAAATAATTCTCTCGGAGAAGGAAAAAGACTTTCATGTGAAGGAATCATGTGCTAGAAATAAAAATTAAAAGCTTAATATTAAAACCAAGCTTCTTCGGGAGAAGGTGTTTTTTTTTTATCTTAGAAAAATAATTTAGTAATCTGTTGTGAAAAATATGTATCCACCAAATCACAAATAAATTGTAAACATTAAAGTTTGCGGAATACAAAACGGTACATTATCGACAGACCGATTCTCAACTCCCTTCCCAACGAAATTGCAGAACACATGCGGAGCGTAGACGTCACGTGATTTGATCTCCAGTATCTTTCGTCTGCTGCTCTGTCTGAAACGCCAACAGGTGACTAATGGGTCTGGGAGTAGTAGCTGTCTACAAGCTAACTGGTGTAGCCTCCCATTTTCTGCATTTCTTTAAAAAAAACTACGAATTAAACATATATTTGTATTTACCTTAATTAGATACTTTTTTCAATAAGACAATGCCTTTTTACTGTTCAGTCTGCAAAGAAAATTATGATAATGATCCAAAAGTGCCCATTTTTAAATTTTCCGATAATGAAATAATTAAAAGCCCAATGGACTCATAGGCTTCTTCGTAAGGATCTCAAGTCAAGCAAAACTTCAAGAGTAAGTACAACTATTCAGTAACTTTCTGAAAAGATAATTTTCGAATGAAAAAAAAATAATAATAAATTAAAAGCACAATAAACTCGCCGGCTCCTTCGTAAGGATTTCAATAGTAAGTACAACTATTCAGTGATATTTTCAAAATATAATTTTAAAATGAGAAAAAAAGAGCACAATGGAATCACCGACTCCTTCGAAAAGATTTCAAGCCAAGCAGAAAGGATAAGAACAGCTATTCAGTAACTTTCTCAAAAGATAGTTTTCAAATGGAAAAAAAAAGCTCAATGGACTCACCTGTTCCATCGTAAGGATTTCAAGCCAGGCAAAACTTTAATGGTAAGTGTAGTTATTCAGTAACTTTCTCAAAAGATAATTTTCAATTTGAATTTTTCTTTCAATATATAAATGCGCCCTATTTTAGCTTTCAAAAAGGAATAATGTTATTGGTAACAATTTGAATTGCTTACGAGTTAATTTTATATATTTAACAATGAAAATTTCAATCTGTTTTAATAAGAATTTAAACCTTAATTAATCTTTAACTTAATTTCCTAGGTATTAATTTTGCTATATAACCAAATAGTAAATATATGTGCAAACATAATGAATGCAACATCACTATTTATAAATTTTGAAAAAATGCGTAAAAAATTAAAATGCTGTATTTTTTAAATTTGTGAACATTTATCTACATCTTAAAAGTAATTATATATATAGATTTATATATATATATATAATTTCATCATTAGTTAACTCTAATTTATCTTCTATACTTTCCCTAGGGCTGTGAACTGCATTTTAGGGGAAGACTTATAAGAAATATGGAATATTTTCATGAAAAAATAGTTGTTTTCTGATTACATATTTTTGTATAGTTTGTAGTAAAATGTAAATAATATAGTTAATTAGTGATGTTGTGTGCATCTGGCAATGTAACATGTATGTTTGCTATGTTCTCTCTGTGTACTTATATTTTTAATTTACCTTGCATAAATAAAGTTTATTGACACATTTGAAGTTCCTTCAAAAATTTAAAAAGTCATGATTTGATTTAACATGTTAGATTTTTTAAATACATTGGGATAAATTGGGTTAAATTATATAATATATAAAAATAAATTTAATTATTGCACTCAAGAATGTCTTTTAATTAGTTTTACATCTTGTCAGAGCTTCCATGCTTTATTTAAAATTCTTTTTAAATAAACTGATTTAAACTGTTATTTGTGACCATTTCTTTTAAGATTTATGAAAGAAGTTACACAGATAGTGCACTCCACAATATCCATTAATTTGAGTTTTTCTTTTGTGAGAGCTTGTATACCTCAAGCAAAAATGTTTTTCAATAAAATTATTAAATTTTTTGCCGATTTTTTTATAAAAGAGAGAAATAATATTTCGTAATTCTCCAGAATATTCTTAAATTAGAATTTTGCAGCTACTTTTAAGCAATGCATTTTTTAGATTTTTCATAATATTACTGTTAGAACAAAATTTTGAAAATATGATTTGAATTTTAAAAAGTTTTATAATGATAGTTTTTTTATTTTTAATTGAACCAGTATTTTATAAACAGCCAAATGATGATTTTACTGTAGAGAATGCATGAAGCTAAATCCCTTTCCCCGTTGGGCTGTTGAGATCAGTAGATAGCTTAGGATTTCTCATTCCATCCGTCTGGCCACTTAGTATTTTAGGAGGTGCTGATTGAGGTGTGCAGCAAATAGTTTCGAAACAAGTACTCAAAAGGAATTGCAGTGAGGGAAAAGGGGCAAACTCATAAAACTAGGTCACATATCTTATTTGTAAAAGATAGAATTAGGAAATGCGGCACATTTCGGAAGGTCAAATTAAAATATAGACAATATTTTGAAAGGATAGTTTGATTATCAGTGTACATTTCTTGAGCCTTAATAGCATATTTTTTAAAATAATTTTTCTTCTTCAGTCTAAATAAATGATCTGAAAAGTTCTCATTTATAACTCGTTTTTGATCCGTTTTCACTTCTTATAAAAGTTGATCCTCAAAGGCCTAGATGAATGTATATTTTAGTTCAAAGCATCAATAAAAATGATTTTTTAATATGATTAGAGACTATTACTTTTATTATAATGCAATAACACTATTGGTAAAAATTCAGTTATCAAAACCTATCCTGTGCTTCATGACCAAGAAATGAATTTCAATTTAATTCAAGATTTAAAAATTATCATTTTACAAACATAATATTTGTTTTTCACTTTAAGGGAGCAGCTAAAGGATTTTAGGCAGTAATCAATAGGAAGTGACACAGCAGAAGGCCCCCAAAGAACAGAGCCGGTCTTCTCTCTATAAAGGGGCTTAACTAGTGCATGTTTATTTAATGCATGTTTTTATTTTTACCGTAAATAATAGCAGAAAAATTTGCAATTTCTTTTTCGGTGACAATATTAGGGAGCTGCACACACGCTTGATTGAAGACAACTCTTAACTTTAATTTGCTGGAAGAGCGCTCAGCATTTGTTATGGTAATTATGAATGTAAAAAAAAGATTTTTTCACAGTTAATAATTTACAAGTAGATAAGAATTATTATAATATAATAATTATTATAATATAATAATTATTTTGTATGCATTGCTGCATAACTTGCATTTCTTTCAATGGAATCAAATTATGCAGACAATCAATTTCCTGGTTTAAATTTATATGGATATTGCAGCTTCTATCTTCATTATGATTTTACTAGAAAGTTTTTTGGAACCTTTTTCTAATTCATGTTTTTGTAAATTTTTTATATCAACGGTTTGAAATGCTTTTTAATATATTTCCAATATGTTAAATAACAATATAATTACAGTGTCAAAAAATAACATCTAAATTCCTCTACTGGATTTGCTATAATTTCATTTTCCGCTATTTTGGAATATGTTCTCTTTCTTTTTCGAATTCTTTTTTATTATTATTAAAGTGCTCTGAAACATTAAAATTACACATAGTTAATTATTCTCCATTTAAAAATGTATTAAATTTTAGCCTTAAATTTTTGATTTCAGTTTTAATATAATTGAATAAATTAAAAATCGAGTCAAGAACAATTGTTTTTGCTTGAAATTGTTCATTGATAGTATTAAGTTTTGACAATATTGTCCATCATTCTATTGAACATAAAATAAATAGCATTTCTTATTGTGAATCCTATAGAACTTTATTTAGCTTCGGTTGCCGTTGCATTATTGTTATTTAAATCAATAAATCTTTCTAGGGCACCCCAAATTTGTTCAAACTTTGCTACACTGCTTTAAGCAATTCTATTTTAGCTTCATAAAAAGTATCGCACGATGGTTGAAGAATAATATTTTAATGCTGTTGAAGAATTTGTCATATTTTTGTAGATGCCGAAAATGTGATATAAAAGTTGTAATATCCAAAAAAATTATAATGTATACAGCTGGAAGCAGCTTGATAAATTAATAAATTAAAGAAGTGTGATAGGCAAAGCACAAAAATTGCACGAGAGGTTAGAGTAATTATTCTATATTTATTCTATAATTATTCTATATCATAATTCCTTTTCATGTTGCTACCGTTGTCGTCCTCTACAATTTTCATATAAATAAAGCTTTTTTCATCTTTTCAATAAGGTTTTTGTTCATCCTTCTTCGGTCACATCAATTTTTATAGATGTCTGCAACCCTATAAATGATATTTTTAGTTAATCTTTTCTCTTCAAAATTTCCATACCTAATAATGATTGAAGTTTGTTCCTTTATGGGAAATATGAAGAGTACAGTCCATTTGGATACTGTAGCTGCTTTTATTTGGCTGCTTTAAGGACTTCATATTCGAACACAAGAATAATTTTTTAATGATCTCTGTGTGCACAGTTCTATTTCTCGAATTTTTTTTATTCTGTTTGTATGACTTATTAGCACAGAGTCGTATTTAGTTAATAATTCGACTAAACTTACAAAAATATTGATCTCTAGGCACTCCTGTTATTTCATGGATTTCTCAAAGACTATTTCATGCTAAAAATAGAATCACAGCTGCAATTCTTTAATATAGTAATTTATGTCATTCCGTTTCCTTATTTATATTAATTTGATTTGTTTGATCAATTGTCGAATATAATTTAGCCTATTAGTTGTTCTTTTCAAAAAGTAAATTAATTAAAATGGGAAATAAAACGCTCGTGACCTTGAATTACAGTATTCAGTTGTTATAACTACCTCTAAATGGTGTAGATTGCTCAATTCTTCTTTTGAAAAATAGCATGCAACAAAATCAAAACCTGAATGTTACGTTTTTACTATTAGGCATTTTTTAGAAGCAGTACCTAGTGGAAAACATTTTTTAAAGTAGTTAAAAGTTAAAGTAGTGAGTAGCTGAAAATACTCTACAATTCAAGTTTTAACAATTCAAAACAATTCAAGCTTCAGCTTTTTTTCAATTGAAGCTTGAATTTAACTTTTGAAGTCTGAGAAAGTTCACTGTCATAACTGTTTGGTTGACAAGAAAACAGATCTGCTTGTGACTTCTTGAATTTTGACAATTCTTTTTTTCTACTTTTTTGACACCCTGAGGGATATTCATTTCCTTAGCTTGGACAGGATTGAATTTAACAATATTAATCATTTTGTATTATGAATTAACAAAATACCAAATGCAGTATAACATTGTAGGTGTGATAAATAACCAACTGATTACCTCATTTTTAATATATGTTGCACACTTGCACTAAAATGTAATAAATATCTGTAAATTTCTTGCAATTCCAGACCTGCTAGTTGTTTCAGTTAAATTTATCCTTATCTTCTTTCCATCTAACTATTATTGTTCAGAACAATATTTTAATTCTTGTTTCTGTTGCGACCACCTCAGTTGTGGGGCTCAGATGCATAGTATCCTCCCTCAGAAGGTCGACTTTGCCCAAAAGAAAGGAAATTTTGCAGCTTTCTTCATATTTGGTTCCAAAAAGTGAAATAAAAATATTTCAATTTAGTCTCCATGGCTCTTAAAGACGATGGAAGGAAAATCTATAACGCCCCCTCCCAACTTTTATCTGTGCTTATCAACTTTTATCAGTGTGTTACATGTCCGGACAGGAAATTAAATTATTTAATAATTTGATGTTGACACCAAACGCCAGACAACGACATCGTCCCTCCACTAGCGAAAACAACCTCTCACGTCAGCAGTGCCACAGTAGTCGACAGTACCAACCAATATGCTGAGAACAACTCAAATTTTTGTTCGGCGTTCAGAGGACGCGAATGAGCGTGATTTTTCCCTTGATGAGAGAATAAACTTTTTTTTTCTACATTTGATTAATTTTTTGATGTTATAATTATTTAATGTAGTATTTGTGTATAATTTAATTCATTTATTAGTGCACCTATTTTCTTTTCTACTTGCATAATGCCACTATACTTTCGGCATAGAAGTTCAAGCATTTTTTTCTTAAATATTGAATTTTCAGAAAGAGAGAGCGAGGAACAATGACACTAGAATTAAAAATATTTTATTCTTTCGTTCTATTTGACTTAAAAAAAAGTAAAATAAGTGCAAAATATTGTTTTACTTCTAGTCTCCCTCCCCCCCGCTGTGCTATGCCATTGTCAATACTATCATTTTCTTGTATTATGTTTTGAAAATATCATTATGCTACTTTTGAGTGATACTTTCGTTCAAATTTCGAGCTTAAAAAGCAAATGAAGTTTCTTAATCAAAATGGAAAGCAAAGAAAGTCATTTCTTTGTTCGCAGTAATTAACACATTTCGTTACAAAACGCTTTGTATCTTATTGTCTTTTACTTTTGATGTAAATATTTATGCACTTATTTTACGTGCTTTACAATTGATCAATACAGGGTTTCTTATTCTATGGAAGACGGATAGTGTATTAACATACTGCCATTTCATATTTAAGTGCTACGTTTCAAAAATCAAGACAGAATCTTTGGATTAAAAATCCTTTTACTAAAGAAAGGGGAAATACCATTAAAGCAAGAAACAAAACAGGTAAGATGATTCTTCTAAGTCTTTTTTAGAATAAGACCTTTGAATTAACATTTATTCTTATCTGCATAAATGTCATCATTGATCCTGATAAAAAAAAATGCAGGTGAGCAGTATCTAACAGTCGCCAAACTTGCACTAATATGTTTAATTAGGCTCTCGATCATTTACCTGAGTGAATTTCTCAATTTCAGTGATTTTTTTTAACATAAATGCAGAAACAAACTGAAAGTAGAAAGGAATTTGAAGATGAAAATATCAAGTTTTAACCCAAATATTGACTCTATTGTAAAGCAAAATATCAAACATTTCCATTGATTTCTCTCTCTATATATATAAGATATATATATAGAGAGAGAAAGTAAAGGTGATTCGCTGAACTAAAAATCTTCGAAAACATTGTGTTAATGAAGAGCGAAAATTCCTTCATTTGGAAATCGGCCTCTCGTGCTGCCATCTGTTGTTATTTTATTTCTAAAAAATTAAGAAAATGTCCTACATTTACTTTCGCTCCTAAAGATAGAATTATTTTTTAGAAACCCTATTTTCGCACAATAATTTAGCAATCAATATTCTCTAAATTATCTGTCAAATATCAGATCAGAAGTTAGTCGAAATACACTTTAAAAGAATACTTTAATATCAAACCTATGTTAATTGCCCGAAATATTAGAAGATACATAAAGGATTATAATTTGTATATTAAATATTATTGGTATTTATGAAATAAATATTTAATTTAATATATAATAATAATTTTTCATATGTATATATATTTTTAATATAAATAACTTCTGCACGCAGTGATTTTGTTTTCCTTTTAACGCTTTCCTGTCACCCTTCTGGAAACAGCGAATTAGCAAAGTTCTAGATAGTAAAGAGATTGTCGTATATTTACTAAAATTTATACTATTCTATAGAATCTTGTTATTTAGAATATGGTAATAACTCTACAAACCGACGCTTTCCACTCTATTTCTTAGAACAAAACTTGCTAAGTAGTTTGGGATGAGGCTTTTATTTTTGAATTCTTTCATATTCGTGAGAAAAAAAAATTCTTAGGTTTTGGCTTGTTAAAATTTTTTTTTCACATCTATAGAAGGTAATTAATTTCACATCTTTTTTTTTTCTTTATAGCTCTCTGACGTTTCATATTTACCTTCACTTTCCGAAACCGTTAAAATTTTCTCTCACGAAAATATGTCGCATCTGGAGAAAATTCAAGAAGTTCAACTGCAGAGCCATTTGATTCTGCAATCGCTCATTTCAAGAAACAAATCTGCCTTTTAATGAGCATTCAAATGTATGTGTCTAGTTTCTTCTGGCACTGACATTACAGATCTAAGCGATTTCATATAGTTTTGTATTATCTTTACTAAATAATTTTACTTTAAATCAAACCCAGTCAATTATTTAAAAATAATAATTACAGTTTATATGCTGGCATACTAGGATAAAATTATACTTTATAATATTATTTATCATTGGCGTGATTTCATATTGCAATAATTATTAAAATCAATATCAAAGATGACTTTCGTAATAACCTAATTATAATAATTTTGAGTTACTGTAAAACGAAGCTTCTTGAACTAAGCATTCCAAACCTCAAGTGAGATGGTAAAATTTCAAGTTAACTTGTATTTGTTTATCCCTATAAATCTTTATATTACTGATTTATTTTCTTTCTAATGTACAAAGTCAAGTCGAGTAAATATTCCTTTATGTAAAATGAGGGTTGTAGCCAAAGTAGATGCAGTGATGATGATATATTCAGGTATAGAAAAGGTATGGAAAACGGGTTTTTAGTTAGCTGGATGTGAAATGACAGATTTATAATACATTTAGGAAAGTTGGCAATTCTGTTTATTATAACTTTGGTAAACAATATTTTCTTGAAAGTCTCCTCAAAGTATTAGGAACTTCCTTTTCTGACGTTTTCAAGAAGTGAATTTAATCAATACTCTTTTTCAAATGCATGAAAAGATTATACTTTTATATGCATAAGTATGAAATGTATGGATAGTCTGTAAAATAAATTTTAAAAAATCTGAATGTCGTTTTTTAATCATGTTTTACGAATGAAAGCTGCTTTGATAAATCGGAAGTTCGATAAGCAATATTAGTTTTTTTACAGGGAGGCTCATTCATACTCCTCACAGATAGAACACAGAACAACCATGCCCGAACCGGGACGCCTAGATCACACGCTACCCCTATGCCAGGACGCCGGCAGTCGCTGCAGTAGTGACAGTTTTTAGGATCTCAAACGTTTGCTGCCATCTGTCGGTATTCAGAAAACCCAATTGCTAGTATTCCAAAATTACGACCTGTGCCTACAAACAATTCTAAAAATTATTCTACAATAAATTTCTGAGTTAAAAAAATATTTTGTGTTTTTTATACTTTATTAATTTTTTTTTCAGTTCGACTTACCAAACTTTATGGCCAAATAATCGTTCCATGTTATTGTAACATGTATCGAAATTAAAAATAAATTGGAAGTTTCTGGAGATCTGAACAGACAAGAGCTGATTTAGTAAAATTTCGTGAAAAGCTTTGGGTAAGTTCGATTTAACGCAAATATATTTTGTTGCATGTTGTATCACACATTTTTAAAGCGTTTCTTTTCCTATTGAAAAAGGTTATTAGGTCTAAAACGATTCTCTTTAACAAAGTATTTTGCTTTACTCTTAAACAATGGAATGTGTAATAAGTTATTTAATAGCATAATGATAATAGATTTTCTTTTCTCTTTTCACGTGATTTTTGGCAAAAGGTAATTTTCATTTCGAAATTAGATATGGAATTTGATAAAGGAGATTTTCAAACTTCTAAAGCTAAAGATATTTTTCAATTGAGCGTTTCATAACAAAATATCTTTTTATTTTAAAAATTTAGGAATCTGTGGTCCAATAGTTTATATTTGTGATATAGTATGATTAAATATATAAAATTTTTATCATTTAATGTATGCAACTATAAAATTAACCATCAGAAACCTTGCCTTATGTGACTTTAACAGCTCAAAATCATTAAATATCAGGTGTTATTTTTTTTCAAGAATTTATTTTTTTTTAGATATCATACATCGGTTCGATGCAACTGTTTTTTGCGTATGTATGTTATTGTGCTCATTTAATAATTTACGTTTCACAATTTTATTTTGCATGCTGTGTATTTTTTTTATGTTGTTAATTACCATAAGAGTTTTTTAAAAATTATAGATGTATATAAATGCGTTTCATAAAATGATACCCTTGAGTAATTTCAGATCGAAAGCATCCACAGCAATGAATTTTTTCTGCATTACTGCGTTAAAATTTGAAGAATATATATTTATAATTATTATGTTGTTTTATTAATAATTTTATTCCTTTATATAAGAGTTGTTCTGTTTCAACTGAAAAATGACTGCACAATTGCATCATAAATTTTTTTATCTTTACGCAATTTTGCCGTTTAGTTTGGCTCATTATAATCAATGCAATTGTTCTTCACAAAATATCTAATGATAACATTAATAACTATTTTATAACGAGCCAAGTGAGAGAAATTATTGTAGTCATAAATAATCTTAATAATATATTTTTTTAGAAAGACATTGCGCTTAGTGTCTTTTTAGCAATTAAATATGAGAGTGTAAACCTTTAACCTTATTACAAACAATTCGTACTTTTTCGTAAGTAAAGGTACGTACGAAAGTTCGTACGTAACAAATCGTACATTTTCATTTTGTTTATGCATGAAAATTAAGTTAAAATAGAATAGTTTTTTTTGTACTTCATTTTTTTTCTTCGTATTTTTCTCTTTTTATTCTACTGCAGATTCTCTTTTCAGCGTAGTAAAATAGAATAAGCTCAAGAATTAACTTAAAGCTGCTTGAAATTACAGAAGTTAGCATAATTAACTTGATATACCAGTTTTCATTTTAAATTGATATATTTAATTTACGTTTATAGATGTTTAAATAAGTATTATAAATTACACATACTAAACTGTAATATCAATGGTGGTTTATGGTGTTTCGATTAGTAATATGCTTGGAATTTTTCAAACTTTAGTGACCAATAATAAACATTGGAAACTATAATTACTCAGTAAGACTTTATATGTGATTTACAAATGATTATCCAAGGCCTATTCTCAAAAAAAAATGTATCTAATGTCAAGTCATAGTTTTGGGACAGTAAAATGTATCTAACGTCAGAAATTAATATTTAAATAAAGATATATTTGTAATAAACCAAAATTTCAGTAATATTTACGAAATACAAAGGATACCTCTTTAATTTTAATTTAAAAAATGAAAATATATGGAACTGAAGAATGTAGAAATCCATTTCAAGAGCATATTTTTTTTAATAATTATTAGATGGATCAGATTATTTTTTCAAATTAAAGTCTGCAGTTAATAATATAAAATTTAAGCATGATTTATTTTGAATTATTTTTACTTTAATACTGGGATAAAAATTTTACTAAACTTTTACTTTAAAGAAAATATTCTTCAATAATTCTGATCCTTTAATTTTATCGAATTAAATCTAGAAAATTAATTCGGCAATGGATGCCAAAATTATTGAAAATAAATATATGAAAATAGAATATTGATTAAAATCTCTACTTTTTATACTAAATAATAAAAATTTATTGAACTTTATTTTTAAAAATGCCAAAATTGATTCTTTCAAATTAAATGAAGACAACGAGATTAGAATGCTTCATTAAAAAAAAAGTGAGAATTTTTCACTCGACTTCAATATTGAAATTATTTCGAATTTTGATGAAATTTACATCTTTTTATTCCTATGCTGAAGTTCAATAAGTGGTGCAACTGCAGGAAATACTTCGATAATTAATTAAGTTCAATTATTGCTTAGCAATTATGACATTTTCTTAAATTGGTTGTTTTTTTGGTCTGAAAAATTCTTGAGCTGTGGCCGGGTGAGGAATTCCTTTTCGAATGCAGCTGTAATGTTTTTTATTAAATAAAAAAATGTCAAGGTTATTTCTTCGCTGTTCTGCGAATCGAATTTAAACGAAATAAATTCAATCTAGTCTGAAGATGTAGTCACAATATCCGATTAACAGTTCGTTTTTCTACCTACGTCATCTTTCATCACAGCGAAGTTTTTGTTGCTGGGTTTTGAACTTAACACTTTTATGTTCAACGAAACTCACTCCTGGTTTTAATCTTTCAGTTTTACTCACAGAAATACTAAGCAATAAATTTGCTTTTTCAAAAAAAAAAAAAAAAAAAATGGCTCTTTTTTGCTAACTAATGGGAATGTTCGGTAAATGAAAATATGTTGCAATTATTTATATTAAGGCTGATGTCGATTCTTTTTCTTTCGCTCTCTATATACGGTGACAAGAAAATCTAATTTTATCAAAAATTACTTTGTTTCGTTCATATTATGTTGATATAGATATCTGTATATTTTATCCAAAAACATATCTTTAAACGTTTTTTAGAAGTTAGACAATGTTTGCGTTGGGAGCATACATGGTAATTTAAATGCTGGAAATTGTGAGATTAATTAAATTTATCGAGGTAATAAAAGGTACAAAAATTATATTAATTTTAATAAAAATTCTTCTTTTTAATCTTTGAAATGAGAGTCATTGAATGTTCTCTTAAATGCAATTCATTTATTCCCCAATTTTCTGCTCCTTGATTATAACTCTTTAAAGACTTGCTCTATCTGCCCTATCTCAGTTGTTCCATTGACTGTGAAACGATTAATTGCTCTATTTCTATAACCGTTTCATTCGTCTATTAGGTAAATGGATATAAACATGATAAAACTTACTTCAATATCTTTTTATCTGATAAGTTAAAACATTAATATTTTTTCAAAACTGGAATTTTAAAATATAGGCATTGTGTTTAAAAAAATATCCTGATAAAGAGTTAATCTTACAATGTTAAACTTCATATTTGCGCCATTAGTATTCTTTTCTTTTTTCAATGTAGTTGATAAACAGAATTATTTACTTACTAGAATTATAAATTGAAGATTAATTATTCGCTTTTACTTAAAAAATGAAAATTAAACATATGATGTTTTAACTTTGAATTAATTTTGAATATAAGATCATATTTGGTATCAAAATTTTAATGAGTTTCATGAATTCCTTATATTCATTAATCGTGAATTCATGAAAACTTCCATAACTTTTATTGAAAAAAAAAGAAAGTAATTCATTTTTTAAATAATTTATTTATCTGTGAAAGAAAACTTTCTCTGCTTTATTTATTTATTTTATGTGTTTTCGAAGTGAATTTCTAAGTGTTATAAAAATTTAGTTATTGAAATAAGTGATACTTCTTATTTACATTTTATAAATTTTGCGAACTTAATTTTAAAAAAACGATTTGAAGATGCAAAATAATGTAACATTACCGTAAATAATTATTTTGAATAATTATTTTCATTCATCAAAATTTACAATTAGTTTCCCGTTATTCTGATTAATTTTACTGCTGTGAAAACATTTATCTGCATATTCCAACAAATTACTATCTCTTTATTAATTGGAATTTCATAAATAATAAGTTCCATGTCATCTTATTGTTACTATCTAAAGACTTATAGATTGATAAAAAAAAAAGGCCTTTATAGTAAAGATGACTGACTGTTCACTATCAATGCATTCGTTTTTATTGCAATCGTTACAGTCATCGAACAATAATTTAACGAATGAACGAGTTCGTTGGATGACAGTTCACTATTAATGCATTCATTTATACTATTTCTTTTACCGACTTCGAAGATAAATAAATTCCATTGATAAAATTTTTCTCGGTCCTTCTCTTATCATAGATATCAATTTTATAGCTGCTTATGGGCTGTTGTACAGATGTTACGCTATTAAACCATTAGAATTTTATTTTTCTTCTAGAGAGCTTATCTGCAGAAGTTCTAATCAACAATTAATAATTTTATTTCCTTTCTCTGTAGCATTACTTCTTATTTGATTGTTTAATTTTTTGATGATGAGAGAAAACTAGAATAGGTAACCAAACGGGCAATTTTATTTTTTGATACTTAAAAACAAGAAAGCAAGTTTTGCTTTGATATTAAAATTCCTATTTTAAACGGAAGATACTAAAATTTCATTTACTCATAATTTAAAAGATATACATAAACACTGATATTCATTTTTTGGATTTTAAATGTTATATGACAGAAAGAAATCCCACTAGAAAAAAAAAAAAACAATATAAACCTTAATTACTTTGGTTTACATAAAGTCCTCTGACATCTGTTTTAAAGAAACTTCGAATATTTTTAAAGTGCTTAGGAGCCTAATAGAAAGCCAAAAATCAATATTTCGTCAGAAATGTATTAAATACTCATATGCTTTAACTAATCCCGCAAAAGTTTTTAAGATCGCTTTAAAACAATGGCGGGCTTTCAAATAAGTATAAAAAAAATGAAAAAGAAAGAAGAAGAATTTATACAGAATATATCTTTATTTTACAAATAAAATAAGATTAAAATGTGTGTGATTAAATAAAAGGAAAATTAATGGATTAAAAAAATATGTTTTCACGTGATTGTTTATTAAAATAATGTGTAATAGTCTTCACGGATTTTCGGGCTTTTAAAAATTTCTTTGCGTTTTAATATTTAAAGAAATGTAAAATTCATAATTAGAGCAGTTTTTATACATTAAAATAAAATTATAAGTAAGAATTAAAATAATTGTTCCGAATTCATTTAGATAATTAAAAAGCAGTTTTAATTTTTTTAATTTAACTTAGAGATTTTAATGAAAACTTTGTAAGCATGCATAAAGCATATTTTGAAAATTAATTTATAAATGAAACAGCAAAATAGCATCGACATTTCCTCATGAAATATTTTTAAGTGACAGTAATTTTAAAAAACGATATGAAAACCCTATAGCACATCGAGAAATTCAAAAACAGACAATTAATTAAATCATATTTTTTCAAGTTAAAAAATACATTACATGTCATAAAAGCAGTCTGAAAACATTTTATATAAATATATTTAAATGAATTCCTGTGCAAAATTTAGCAATTGTTATTAAATAATGTATAATAAAGCTTAACAGAGGTCCTCGTTCTCTTAAATGGAATGCTATCAGTCTATGTCAGCGTAACTGGAAGCGAATTTTTACAAGCTTCAGTAATATTTCAAGGGTGTCTTTCTAATTTATGTAAACATTTCAGATTTATTTATTTACTCATTTTTAAATTCTTCGAATCGCTTAATGTGAAGTTCGTGCAATCGATCTTCAAAAATTAACGGCGTGCATCGAGGCATTTTTCCTCCTCAATATACAAAACAAATAACACAAGTGGGTTCAGCAGTCTTAACATCTCGATTAAATATTAAAAAAAATATTTCCGAAAAAGCTCAGTTTTGTCTTCTTGGTTTTCTATTTTAATTATCTGAAAATATACACAAATTTATAAAATTCTTAATTCAAAACACACTATCCAGTTGAGTATTAATTATTTTATAAACAGCATAAAACATTTTTCCAAGGTATTTTATTTCCCCCCTAAGACATTTTTAAATTTGATTTTTTAAAAAAAAAACTAGCTTTCGTGAAGTATTAATCAAATCAATAACGGAGCTTTTTATGAACGTTTTTGCGGTACAGAAGAATTGGTTTTTAAAATTTGTCGAATGATTTGTGAAAATTCAATAAGAACAAAATTATAGCCAGTTTTCTTCCTTCTCCTTTCTCTCCACTGCTTTCTAATGCTGGTTCTTTTTCCTGGATTATTCCTTAGATCCAAATATTTAATGTGTAGTACTAAATTTGTTTGCTAGATAACTTATTTATAAATGGGTTGGAGAGAAATAAATAATGTAGCTCTATCCTTTTACTGCTTAGTAAAATAATTTAATATTCGTTATCATTCTATTCAAGAATATTCGGAATTAGTTTTATTCGATATGTCGCGTGCCTTTGCCTTGTCTGATTCGATCACTTAAATGGAGTCAATTCATTTGACGTCGAAATTATATAATAAACGCAGCTGTGCTTGACACCTAACCTCTAACAATATGTTATTGACGTCATATCCTTTTCTGCCCTGAAAAATTCTTTTCAAAATGAAATTGGCATCGTGCATTTGAAGTGCATCACGTGAATACTAATTGAATCAGTGGAGTATATGAGATGACTTTTTTAAAAATAAAACTCTTCTATAATCCTAAGAAATGTGCTACAGTTTTTTAACCCTCCTTTTTCTTCTTTTTAACTAACGAATTGTTGTTATGAGGTTATAAGACAGCTACTGTATTTATAGGCATGTTCAGATGACAAAAACTGCACTGTCTTTATTCAATTAATACATCAACGGAAAGACATTTGAATTCAATGGCTTTAGACTAGGTGATCTGGTAAGACATACCTTATTTGTGTCAGGCAAATCGTTAGGAATAAAAATCGGAGAAGCGATTAGTTTCTCCACATCATGGCGTACTTAATTTAGCCAGAAAGTGGGGGTTTTATTTTTTAAGAAATCAAAGCTATTCAGAAATATAAAAAAATTCCGAAGAGAAACTCTTCACGATGATTTAAGCGATATTCTCAGATTTGTAATGCAATTCTTGTAATGATATTCCTGGAAATTTACCTTTTTGATTTAGAAAACAATAATCTGCTCCCTGTTATAAACTAACATCGAATGTTGTTAAAGCAAGAAAAAAAAAATTTAGATGAAATAATCACGATACTCTTGAAATTAATGATATTTTGCTTTAAGAGGCCGAATAAAAATTATAGCGTTCTTAAAATATAATGCAAAAGATAAGGTGTTCAGGTAAAAACAATTTTTTATTCATTATTTAAGAATATTATATAGATTAATTTCGCTCTCCTTTATGATAAAGGGAAGTTAGATTCATCAAAAGAGAGGGAATTAGTTAAGTTGTGTTATACAATTTAACTAATTCCCTCGTTTAAAGCAACACTAGGGCTATTTTGGAACGGACCTCTTAATTTTGAACCGTGGTCAGATGACGAGGATGACGCCTGAGCTGGTAGCCCCATTCCTCTCTACACCAACGTGATAACGTTTGACACTGGGGAATTTATCATGCAACAGACCTTTTTACATTTCGGGTTTTTTTTTTTTTTTTTTTTTTTTTTTAGTGAAATTGGGTCTCGAACATGAAACCCTACGGCTCACAAGCTGAGACTTTACCACCAGATCTTCGTGTTCCCCAAAAGTGAGGGAAAAAATTTCATAAGAAAAATATCTTAGGAGCCAAAACACTCAGTTGGGAAAATTTTTATTAAAATATTTCCATAATAAACAATTAAGTTTTGGATTATATTAATTTTCTGTCTTATTAACAATAGACATATACATTCTCATATATCTTTCTGTTTTCTAATGCTTTCAATTTTTTTTTAACGAAGTCAGTTTGATAAATTTGCAACAAACACTTTTTTTTTCTCTGAAACTTTATAATCGTTTTTTGCACCTCAAATTTTGAATTGATAATTCAGCGGGGTTATGTATATCTTTCAGTAAATTTAATATTCCGTCTTGATTATTTTTTATTAGTTTTTTATCCATGGCAATTGTTGCTAAGAAACAAGCAAAATACGCAATCAAAAGCAAAACACAAAAAATATTTCTCAAAAGAATGCAACCAAAATATAATTTAAAAAAAATAGCTTTAGCATTAAACAACCCAACTTTATTAATTATAATAATCCAACTAACATATTGAAAAATTATTAATGTCTTTTTTTTTCTTTTTTTTTCAATTCCTACTAATAGTTCACACTCTTCCTATATATATTTATACATCGTTTTCAAATCTTCAATCGTTAATAAAACACTTTTTATTTATCCACTCATGTTAAATACATTTTTTTGTTAATTCAGTTTTTTCAAATATCAATTCATTAAGTAAATTTAATTAATTTGTAATGCTTTTAATTTGCAACATTTTCAGTTCAATTCAAACTATTAGTTCACACTCTCCTTATATATATTTATTGATATATCTTGTTCAAATTTTTAATCGTTAATAAAATACTTTTTATTCATCCCCTCAAGTTCAAATACATTTTTTAAAACTTTTAGTGGGTGACACTTGATGCTAATACAGTCTTTTTTTCTAAATATTAATTCATTAATTAAAATTTATTGATTTTTAATAATTTAAATAGAATTTTAGCAGTTTGTAATGAACATTGAAATCAACAGGCAGTAGCTCAAACGGTAAAATGCAAGGATTTCAGTAATTTTTATTCGATGGTGATGAATGCGAATTAAATTCCAGTGAAAAATCAATAATTTATTGATACTTAATAATTTTTTGACAGTTATTTAATAAAAAGTAACTAAAATGAAATTTTTCTTTGTTGATGTAAGTAGGAATTGAATTTTTTTAAAATTATAATACTTGTTTATGAGTGACTTCCAATAAAAGATAAAAAACACGCATTAAAATAGAAGAGTTGCTATACAGTAAAAGCTCCTTATTCGCGCTTTCCTCATTCGTATTTTCATTATTCGCGGATTAAAAAAATACGACCCAATTCCTGTATTAGCGGCTAAAAATTTCTTTATTCGCGGTTTCTTTATTCAACCCGACAGTGTTTTGGCATGCTAATAAGAAAGCGTGGGTTACAAGCGCTATTTTTTGTGACTGGTTTCGGAATTGTTTTGTTTCTGAAGTTGAAGTTTTGTTTCTGAAGTTGAAGTTATTTTTAAAAAAACAGAATTTAGACTTTAAAGCACTTCTAGTTTTGGACAATGCACCAGGTCGCAAAATGAAGATCTGATTGAAACCAACTTGGAGGAAATATTAAATTCACAGCCCATTGAAGAAGAGGCTTCAACAAGCACTGGAAACGAGACATTTCATTTGAAAAATCTTAGTGAATGGCAAATGAGCTTTACGATTTCTTTATGAACATTGATCCGTCTATGGAACGAAGTCTTACTTTTAAGAGACAAATTGCTAATGCGACTGCTGCGTTTCAGTATGAATTGAAGGAGCTTTTAAAAACTGCCAAGCAAGAGAAAATGACAAAATTCTTCATACCATTGCCTAAGCCTTAAGATAATGAATCAAAATGTTCAAAAACTTCAATTAAATTGATTTTTTTTTTTATATATTCGGGTTTTTTTTTTTAAATTTTATTTTGTCTCCTAGGAACGTATCCCCTATAATCATATATAAATTACCATTCCGTATTCACGGTTTCTGTATTCGCGGCATATTTATGGAACATATACCCCACGGATAAAGAGCTTTTACTGTACTTCAACGAGAAGGCGAAGTCATAACCGAATAACAGTGAACAGAGAAAGCGAAGAAAAGTTTATCGAGGGAGGAAAGACGAGCCCTGAGTGAGAGAGAAAAAGAACATCACACAGTTGATCTGCGTCAAACCTGAGCTGTGGCACGAGTAGCTGGAATACTGCTAAACTGAATGAGGAGAAATTTAACGCTAAAGCGAACTTGTATACTTTCGTATTTTTCACAGAATGAGGAGAAATTTAACTTACGACATCCGACTACGTTAAAAACACTGGTTATCGACCACATTGGTGAATTTTGTTGTTATTTCTTACATTTCAGATTTTCCTCTTTCCAAAACAGTTTATCTTTTTTAGGAAAAGGAATGCTTGACCTACCATCCAGGGCCACATATTTTTCAGCTAAAATATGCCATTAATTTTCTCAAAACACTCATTTTCATAAAAATTCTTCACCGCTAACATGAATCTCCAAAACTAATAGAGGTATTTACATAAAAATTTTAGCGTATGTTTTAAATAATACGAGTAATGAAATGAACCAATAGTTTTATTGTTGGTCAAATACTTTTTCCTTTATAGGTGTTTTTATAAAACTGAAGTTGTGAAGAAATGCATATTTACTTATATTTTAACTTTTTGCATCTCAACATTTTTCCTAGATTTCGATTCATTTCCTTCATTATTATTTTCTATAACTTGTATACAAAGAGAAATAGGATTGTTGCATTACAATTTTATGTAGAGTGCTCACCGGTTTAATTAAATTTTACTAAAATTTACAACATATTTTCCTGTTTCTCAAAATATATAATCTTTTCGAATAATTTTTTTGTATTTATAGTATTTTATATTGTAATTGACAATACATCTGAAAACCATAGTTTAAAATAGTTTTTAAAAAATCCAATTTTTCAAATTGTTTTCTCCTAACGTAGTTGGATACCTTAACGCTTAAGCGAACTTTTATACTTTCGTATTTTTCAGTTCCTACTATGAGTTCACACTTTTCCCTATAATTTATATAACTTGTTCAAATTTTCAATCGTTTAGAAAATACTTTTTATTCATCCCCTCGAGTGGATGACACTTGATGTTAATACAGTTTTTTTCAATTATTAATTCAATAATTAAATTTAATCAATTTATAATACTTCAAATAGAGTTTTAACTGCTCATAATGAAAGTTGAAATCAACAAGCAGTAACTCAATCGGTAAAATGCACATCGATAAATGATTTCAGTATTTTTCACATGAAAATGAAGAATGCGAGTCCAATTCTTGCGAAAAGCAATAATGTTTTGATAAATTAATTATTTTTAGTTTTATATTGGAGAAAAAAATTCTCTTGTATAAGATATTTAGCAGGATATAAATTTAGGAATAAATACCGTCAGTGAGAAGCATGTAGATCGTTGTAAAAAAATTCTTTTGCCACTCAATATTGTGATTCTGTCATGTGTATATACATATTTATATTAATTGTAATTATTTAATAAAAAGTAACTAAAATAAAATATATCTTTGTTGACCTAAGTATGAATTGACTTAATTTTTTATATTACTTATTGTACTTAACATAATAGACGAATTTTTAAGTTTAACGTAGTAAGAGAATTTTTATACTTACGAGTGGTGTTTTGTGAGTGTGTATCCCCTCATCTAAGGAATTCATTTTTTACCTTTCTCATTTTTATTACTTTCTCCCATTTTTGTTTTTCAAAAACCTCTTCATTAAAAAATTAAACAAATATTTTTTTTATAAAAAAGGAAGGGAAAAAAAACAAGATTAAAAGATAATTTCAAAGGTTATTGCAACTCTGCAGGTTTAATGAGTGAATTTGTACTTGCTATTGCATTAATTTGTGGAATATTATCAGCAAAAAAAAAAAATTCAGATACGTATTAAAAATAACACTTCCTAAAGCCATTCATAAAAATTTTGCTTCAAAAAAATACAGAACTCAAATTCGTCCAACATGAATATGAATTCACATTCGAAGCTTGATATAAGGAACAGAACCAATGAAACTAAAAATCTAAAAACTAAAATCAACTGTCTCGTTACGAAGACATGGCTATTGATTAAAAATTGTCACTTTTAATCAATCGCCACAAAGCATATCTCGAGTCTTTTTGAAGAATGTTTGTTCAAATGGTGGGGAATTCCAATTTGTAATGCCAATATTTATATCTGCACTACACCATTTTTTATTTTTTCAACCTCAGTTATAGCTTTCACAAACAAAAATAAAGAATTGAACAACAATAATATAACAACTAATTTCAAACACAAACGTTAAATAAATTATTGGAAATGCAACTCATAATTAAAATGTCTTTATTTTGAAATTTTGTAATTGAATTCAAAAATGTTTGTTAATAAAGCGTTTTATTAATTAACACTTACATTAAAGGTTTATTTGAAGAAGCAGATTTTATGTATCTGAATTATGTTCTCCTGAAGAACGGAGTGATCGCTTGTTTGCTGACAGAGAAAGACATTTAAATTTGACAGAGGAAAAGAAGTGAAAAAAAAACAAATATAAATTTTAAAACAGCTTTTCTATTGTATATTTTTATTTGATTAGTTTGTCTACGGACTTATCATATTTTAACCTTTTTAACAGTCTATATATTTCTGAATTTGTTCTATAATTTATTTATTTTTTGCTATTTTTGCTAATTTCGAAATATATTTTATGTTTGTGTGATGTTGAGTAAAATGCTCATGTCATATCGGGTAGAAGCTAGACTTAAGTTTAAAGCGAATTTTTCTTCTTGGATGCTATACAACTGGCAACACCGTGCAGGTTATATATATATATATATATATATATATATATATTCAATCTCTAGATACTACTCGTGTTTTCAGCATCATAGTGTGAAACTTCAGGTGCAAAATGTCATCAGATGCATAAGTTATAATCTTATAACTTTAATATTAAAGTTGCAGTCACATGATAGAATACTGCCTCATACCTCTTTGGTGATAATTATTGAGCATTTAAGATTGCACGATATCAGGCCATATATTAAACTTAACTCTAAGCTTTCTTAAGCTTTTTCCTTCCCCTAAAAACCCAATAAATTCAGAAATTTAAAAAAAATTCAAATAATTTATTGACATTCGTGGAACATTAAATGATATCATTTTATATTGCTAATCGCTCCGTCAATATTTGCATTTCTCTTGTTACAATATTCTTATCCATACATTTTCGTTTCATAATTCGTCGCAGCAATGAGTACCTAAATCTTTCTCTGCATTGTTTGTAGAATTCGGTGGAAGATAAGAATCCAGGCAGACTTCTTGTTGGGCATGAGATGCGTAAATATTTACAATTCCCACTATATGTGCAATCTCTTTTTGTTGGTGAAATCTCGATCTAGTCAGGAATTCCTGAAAATATTTGATTTTCTGAAGAAGTCCTTGGTATGTCTCTAGTCAAACCGGTATTGTTTCACTTAAATAATCGAATCTGTATCGAAAAAGAAGCCTTTACACTTACCCTTATCAATGAGAATTGTAGTTTTGACACGTTGCGATACGATGGGTGTAATACTGGTTATATATTTAATAAAATCGTGTCCATTATCTCAATACATGAGTTGCAATTTCTCTAATGTTATTTTCCTTCCTAGGTATCTCAGATATGAGAATAAAAAGCTTTCAGTATTGTGATTGGTTCTCGCTACCCTGGTGGATTCAGAAATTTATGCTGGGTTTGCTGTCTCCTACCAATGGCAGGCTTGCCTGCTTCGAAGTGGGTCATTGATGGTTCTTAGTACTCAACCACAGTTCCCCATTTTTGCTATCGAGGCATTCCTGTCATTCAAATATTCTGTGTACCTTCAGGTGAGTCCATTTGTGGCTACTACTGTTACCTCTTCAGGAATTTCACTGTTGAAATGTTGTAAATTAGTGACTAGAGGAAAGATAATACATATACAAGGCAACAGATCTTTTTATAATTATTATTTATTTCCGAGAGATGACAGAAAAATTCGGATTTTATAGTGAATAATTGGAGATAACTGAGTACTGTGTAGTAAGATATTAGGGCTTTCCTAAAAAAAAATATTACAACATATTACTACCAAGTAGTACGTGCAACTGCATCATCAGTAAATAATGTAACACTTTTTTCTACCTATTTTAAGGCAACAGAAAAATTACGTAAAATTAAAGAATTTTCTTGCACATCAGTTTCTTTTAAATGCATTAGAATCATGATCAAAAATGTTAAACAGAGCGCAAGGATGCATTGCATTACTTGTTCTTATTACTAGTACTTGATTTGTGAGTGATTATACTGCCATTTGTGCGGTACTTTTCCCACCCCCAAATATTATAATAATAAGGAAAATAAATATAAATAAAAAAAGGATATTTATATTTTCTTTTAAATCTGTCTTTTGGCTTAAAACGCAAGATAAATGGATTCAGACCAGTAAACAATTCTAAAACTCTCTGATAGCCCACGATTAAATTTTTAAGTAGTTCTAATCTCTGTTATTAGCACATAGTGAAATATTGCACCATTATTCAAAATGCCCAGATTAAGCTGGGAAATTTTGTTTTATCAAAAAATATTACTAATATCTTAAGTGAAAAATTTTGGTCTAAAATGTATTGAATAGAACAAAAGCAGAACTTGATTCTAGAGATT
Organism: Argiope trifasciata; assembly: GCA_026543055.1. Taxonomy (NCBI): domain Eukaryota; kingdom Metazoa; phylum Arthropoda; class Arachnida; order Araneae; family Araneidae; genus Argiope; species Argiope trifasciata. The sequence goes on along the minus strand of JAPMOQ010049656.1, from coordinate 5,084,792 downwards.
TAAAATTAGAAATATTATGAAAATATTTAGCTTATTTCATAAATAAATTTGAAATAAGAATTTGAATCCACTTTCTCAAATACATTTTTTTAAATATCATTTCGAATGAATAATAACTATAAAACGAGATTTTAATCCACCAACTAAACTATAAGAATATGGATTACTTGCTTCATTTTACTCTGCGTGCTGAAAAACATCAATAGAGTAATTTTACACTGTCGTCTGGTAACGTGAAGAAAAAAAATGCATCATGGGAATCGAATGTTGTACACGTTGAATTTTAACGTCACTGCATACCTCCTGCATCCAAAATTATAATAGTTGTCTAATCCTGGATAAGGACAGGTGTGACAGGGGGAGCAACTTGTACCCTTAAAAAGAAGCGATAACGTTAGTAAAACGAACTTAATTCCGCTTAAGGAACGCGGTCACATTTGTGATTTTTTAAAATATATTCAGCACCTAGGAGCATTTATTGTCTAAGGAAACAATATATTATATGCATAATGGAAATAATATACAGAAACAAACGCAGAAAATAAAATAATACATAATTTAATTGTTTTGTAAATTAATTAAACAAAATGAATAAATAGGGTGAGGTTAAATATTTAGAGGAAGTAAATGGGAAAAATTTACAAAATGGTCTTAGAAATTCCGTATATATGAAAATATTTACTGAGTGTATAGCTTCATTTAATACTGAAATTTATTCCTTTTCCATTCCATAAAATAATTTATCGGCTTAAATAGCCATTGGCAGGCGGTATGTTGACTTGTAGTGTTATATTTCAAAATGAACAAATATTTAGTTAAAGGAAGTAAAACTTTATGTATAATCTGAAATTAAAATTGCGATTCGAAATATGACCTTGCAGAAAAATATTAAATTCAAAAAAAAATTATAATTAGTTGAATTTGCTTTTAGTTGTCTGTAATTAATTTTATCCCTTCTTTTTTTTACTTTTCCCTTCTTCTTTATCTTCAAAATTAGGAATAGAAGGAAAATGATTTTTGAATAAAAATAAGCGCTTGAATTTTTTAAAGCCCAAAATGGGTAATAAATGTCAAAAGTTATAGATTACATGCTGTTATTGATTATGTACAAAACACTCTCAAGAGTTAAATGACCCACGAGATTACTCATGTCATCCATTTGTTTTTTGAAAGTATTTTGCTCAACAAATGCATACCTAAGGTATAAAGAAGTTCAACAATAAATTCCTTGCTTTATATTTTCCGTGCAATAGTGATTGGAAAATTCCTCTGTTCTTTATACACGGAAAAGGAAAGGTCGATACTTTCTCAGCCTTAAACTTCTGCCAGGTTATTTAAAAATGCAATTAAATTGATGCGTTGAAAACAATAGCAGACAGTGAGAAGATATCGAAAACCCAGGTTGTCCACATTTTATTTCAACAATATTTTGCTTTTAAAATTCTAAGTCTCCTGAGACAAATGCGAAATCAATACCATGATTTTTCGTTTAATACTCCGGAATTTTCGAAAACAAACAATTCAGTGAGGCATAAAATAATACCTCAAGACTGTCCTAATGTGGGAATCTTCCGAGCATTTCACAAATGAAAGCTTTAATTCTGCGAAGAAGAAAAAGAAAAAGGAAAGACTTTTATTCCACGCGCTTTGTAATATTATTTTTAATTTGTTGAGCCTGAACAATAGACCAGAAAATAGTTGGTTGTGGCCAGCTTGCAAAATCATAAAGAAATCAAAATAAATTGAACCAAAGCAATATAATTTTGAATAGTTAATTATTGGGTTTAAAAAATTAATGAACCATTCACAGGTTTGAGCGAATGTATTAAAGAAATAATCAAATCTTTGGAGAATAGGACTAGCTTCCTTAATTTTGTTAAATTTACTTCCGAAAATTCAGCAGTAGCAATGACCAAAAGAACATTATTCTGGTATTTTATTTATAAGAAAGAAAAAAAAAAAAAGAGATGGGAGAAAGTTACAGGATAATGAACTTTCAAATGGTTCTATCCTTTTTTTTTTTTTTTGATGAAATTAATCTTTTAAGGGTGTTGAATTCAGTTCCGTATTTCGTTGAGAAAAATGTGAATTAAAATATAAATTCATAATCTTACATTTATGTCATTTCGGTTATTTATTTTTTTGACTGATTTATTACAATTTATTTGAATGATTTAGTTTGATTTATTTTGTTATTTATTTGCTTTGCTTTACTGCTTTTTACTTCCCTACCTCAACTGATTAAGTTTATATGAATGAGAGCAAGATATAGGAGAAAAAAAATCAAATTAAAGTTTTAATTAATTAATTGGAAACTTTCGACTGTGCATTTAAATTTTTCCATCAAATTTAATATTTGTCTCTGAAGATAAAAATGTTATTAGAAATTTAATTCATTGATTAATTATAAAATTATTAAAAAATCATTTTAAAGGAGCAAATATAAACAACATGGCACACTTTTTTTTCCTCTTTTTTACGAACTCAGAACTTCACAATTTTTAGTATAGAATTAAATGATGTTTGACTTTTCAGAAAAGAAAATATGTGTATCACTATATTTTATTCCTTACAACCAAATAAGTGCAAAGCGTTCGATTTTAATATACATGAAGTATTTTTAAATTCAAAGTAATGATATATAAATTATTACCTTGTTAGTTTTCCAGTATTTTAGTTAAAGTTAATCTTAATCAAGTTATCTTATTCTGAGTATAATTATATAAATTCTTATAGACCCATCTTTTTACGGATTCTTCAACATTTGAAGCAAATATCATTAAGAAAATCCTTTTAACATGGAGATTTCATTTAATTTACAAGGCTTTTTTGGATGAAAATTGAATAATCAGGGGATAAAGTTTAAAATATTCTCATTTACATAATCGTATTTTTTTAATTGCATTCATATTTCACTTTTTTTATATTCTTCTTTTTTTTTATGGAATTCAAATTATTCAAAATTGGACTGCCGTCCTATCTATTGCTAAGATTTTTAAATAAATGATATTCAAAACGAATTTTCATTGCCTCCTGTGCAACTAAAATTTAAAATATTACCTACAAAAGAGTTATTGTAAACTAAAATATGTAATAATAAACATAAAATATTAATGAAAAATAATATCAATAACTATATAAATATAGTTAAATAATATTTATAGTATATTATGCCTGTATAGGTATTTTGATTTTATTTAAATTTGCTCACTTATGGTCACAATGGACATTTATTTGTAAGTGAACATTCTGTTTACTCATATAAAGGTTTAAAAAAATGCAAGTTTATGATTTTTCATTCAATTATTGCATAAATATATATATTAATGAGAATCACATTCATTAACATGTAATGTTTTAACAATTGGTTCCTCGCAGTCAATCAAAAATTAATGTGTTAGCAGATAACAGCTCACCCCAGTCTAGATGGGGAAAAATAATTTTAAAAAAAGCGGATGATAAATTTTCTGAATTTCAGCTCTGTACGTGAATTTCGATTTTTTTTTTTCGCTTTCTAAACCATTAAATTTTTTCGCTTTCTAAACCATTAAATTTTTTCGCTTTCTAAATCATAATTTTTTTAATATTTGCTTAATTTGTAGCATCCTCATTCGTATACTGTATCGATAGCCGTCAAATTAAACGTCATATATCATTATCACAAATGGTATGCGATAAAGCTATGTGACATTTGTTACGAAGCATCAGTATACAGGATAAAGGGAGAAATATTTTATCTGTTATTGTTTATCTGGAACAGGGTTCGCATAAAGGCTGATTCGTTGTATGTACAGATGTGTAATTATGAATACCGTTCAGAACTATAAAAGATAGTATATCATGTTTTTAAAGATAATTCATTATTTTAGAAACGTGGAGAAAAGCTAATATGTAAGTCAAAAATATGTCGAAAAGCGTATCTAATCTAGATAATATTAGAGATAAATAATGTTATCTAAAATATTTTTATACCTCTAAACGTTCATTTAAAAAAAAAACAAAAGTACTCTTAAAATGGATTCCAATAATTAGTAATCGATAATAAAATTATTAACTAAATACAAGGTCTGCCATCTCGGGAAGATCAATTCAACCTGACACCACGACCTGCGTCCCCCCGTAACCATTAAAAACTAAATGTTCACTTAATTTTTTTTTAAAAGAAAAGGAAGATTATATAATTCGGGTTAATTTAGCGACTCTGGTGAAAGTTTTCTGGCGAACCTATTTCACTAATTATGGTTCGGTGAAGAATGTAAGATATTATTATCACGAGATTATGCGACCAAACCATAACTGTAAACCCTCGAAGACTAGTCTTACTGACTAAAGTGGCTCGTTTCAGTGTTAACTGGCCCTCTTCAATGACGCTTCCTTCACACACTTGGAAATGACCATGCTGAATTATTACCAAACAGTGTATTTCGGAAAATTCTTTAAAGCAAAAATTGGTGGCACGTCTGAAGGCCGGCTATCTCGTTTTAGGTCTTTCAGACAACAGCTTTAAAGGCAATAAATTGTTTAACTTTTTTTTAATTACGATGCTACTACAGACGTCACGCGCCTGGTTGCACAAAAGTCATCCAATATGAAATAATCAAAAGTAAATGAATACAATTTCCTTCAAATTTGTTTGATGTTTATTTTGAATTCCTTTATTTTTACAGTTGGAAAATATATTAGGGCTCACAACGATCTTTTGTATCCGTAGCCCTTTAAGGATATGGCCGATTTTGAACACATCATTGCTATAATTACAGAACCAAGAGCTGTCAAATAATGTAAAATATACATTATTTTATACTGCAATCAAATAAAGGAAAAGTGACATAAATTTGTGAGATAATTTTATCAAAGACATTCCACAGCAATAATAATATAATTCATTATTGCTTTTGAACAAAGAGTATGTTGAAATGTCTTGGTGTAATCATTACTTCTAATTCGGATGATTGCGAATTTAAGACATGATTCCTTTAAGCCTGATTTGGCTTATCATGTATATCAAATCTATCTTCATAGATCATATGTCCTCATATTAGTTTGGTGAAGACTGTACGAGTGTGAAGGGTCAGGTCTGCCATCATCTTTGCTATTCATCAAAGCAGAGATTCTTGCACTTTTTCGTTCTTTTTATTGAAAAAAAAAATTCGATATCCTATTTTTTTCTAAAAAGTCTTCTTGTTTCATATTTATAAAAATGCAGGAAATCATAATAAATAAATGAAGCATTAATTGATAGTAACTAGTCTAAAACTTAATTTAGTATGATTAATTAACCTTTTGTATTCGGATATCTTTCTCAGGCACCATTCAGGACGGTGCGTCTTTTTGACATTACATATATGTATATATATTTAAACTTTGATTGTTAAAAATACCTACAGAGTGGAAGGAAGATGTAAATTAATTTTCTGGGAAATCCAATTAAAAAAATAATATATATTTATTTCTGGGCAATAAGCAAATCACTGCATTAGGTGAATAATTATTCATCGAATTACTTTTCCGAGGGCAAAAGATTAGAACATGTATTTGCTTAAAATATTTAAATCAAAATGATATTTTTGTTTTTTCCCTTAATGGCTTTAAATAATCTGACAAAAATAAATGCTGTTAATTTGCTCAGCCGTAAAGCTCTTTTATACAACTGCTTACAAAGTTTAAATCCATAGTTAATGTAGTCACAAATCGATAATTTTCCTTTGCTTTGACAAACTAGTTTCCTAGTTCCTAGTTGAAATATAAGTTGTCAACTTTTAACAATAAGTATTAATAGTTGCATATTGCAGGGAATTCTATGTTTTTATATGGCAGGTATTCAGTGCTCCTATATTTCAATATTCTTTTGATTCTTTGGTATTTGGTTTGTAAGTAATAAAATATTTCTGATTTGTTTTGAAAAAAAAAATGAATTCATTCTCAATAGAAAAATAATTTGAAATTTCTTTTGATTTTGTATCAATTTAATATGAACTGTTTTCTTCTTCTTTTTTTTGTGAAGTACTTAAAATTATCAAAAAAGTTTTTATGATGCAAGACAGTCATCGAATGCCAATGTAATAAAGACTCTGTATTTTACGATTAACTGAGGCAATGAATGGAAAGCAGCCGATTTTTCAAATCTATAATCTATATCGAATGTCAAAAAGTTTAATTTGGCAAATTAATTATAGATTTTTCTGTATTCTTGCCATATGGAATAAAATTTTGCAATGCAATACTTGAACAAATAAAGTATTACCGCAACAATATTTGTTACCACAGAGGTAGTAAAACAAAACTAATTGCTGAAGTACGAGGTAGATTAGAAACTGAAAATGGGAAATTATATGTTACGTGGATTGCCATTAATTGAAAATGAGTTAATTAATGATTCCAAAAAATATTCTCCGCCAAAATCAAAAACTAAAGGAAAAACTTTTTACCCTACCAAATAAAAAAATGCTTGCAGAATAAATAAAAAAAAACAGGAGGTTAGATTTGTTGTTGTTGTTAATTTTAAGCCTCTATGACAGCAAGAACCGTGTTTTTTCAGTTGTAAGAAATTTTTAACCTGCTGTTTTCTCAAAACTTTGTTTTTCATAAAAATCCCTCACCATTGAACGATAATTCAAAATATAATAGAAATAATTACCTGAAGTTAATATTATACGTTTCAAATTATGTCGGCTATGAAATGATGCAATTTTTTGCAGATGGTGAAAAATCGTTTCATTTGTATGCATTTATATAAAAATTCAGGTATAGATTAATGGGGGGAAATAATATTTATACGTATTTAACCCCTAATTTCTTTGCATCTCAAACGGTTTCTTATATTTTGGGTCATTTCATAGATCAGTATTGTCTATCACTTGCATGCAAAGAAAATTACGATAGTGACATTACAATTTGGCGTCGAGTGTGGAACATAGAGAATTGGGACCAAAATCATTTTAGTCAAATTTCCTTATAATTTGTTAGAAATTCCCCCGTTTCTCAAAATTTTTTATATTAATAAAATCTCTTTAATCATTTCTTTATTTATAATCGACAGTGCATCTTAAAACAATAAAAAAGTTATTAAAAATCCAATTTTTTAGACATTTCGTTCCGAACGCAAACCTGAAACGAGACTGATTCTTATTATGAATAAGCTTGAGTACCCAGCCGATGTAAATTATATTTAAAAAATTGCATTTTTTTTTTCGATTTTTCTTAGCATTCCGAGCTCCGAGGCAGTCACCTTTGCTTTCACGTATAACAGAGATAATATCGTAATTGCCAAAAAATTTGAGCTCGAAATTATGACGAATCTACAAGTTTCAGATCTCCTTTAGTCGGAAAAAATACATTTTTGGTATTTTGTCAACTCAGTCATTCTGTCTGTCGACAAACATGGTAGTTGAAAACCATTTTGATCTAGACCTATGAAATTTAGTATACAGGCTTTATTGAAAATTTGAAGACTTCTATCAAATTTTTTGCACAATCCTTTCAGAAGAAGTCCGTCTGTCCAGCTTGGAGAGGTCCAACAATGATGATGGACCTTTTTAGAACTTTAAAGAATTTATTGTTGCTCCGCTTTTGGGAGTTAGTTTGAACTTTTCCTTTTGGCTTTGCTGCAACATCGATAATGTTACAGAGTCTAGTGGAGTTTTACTTTCACCTCTAGAGAGTATTACAAATGAGAGGCGGGGCAATATGTTTACGTAACAGAGTTGTTCAAATATAAGAACATGATGACTACGAAACGAACTGAGATGTATGAATAAAATTCAATGCACCTATTTAATATCTATATGTAAGACATCAAATTTTCAGTCAAATTCAGCGGGGATGGCATATGTCAGTCTGTACCCTCAGAAGCATGTAAGCGCAATAACTCCTATGCGCAATGGTTTAAGCGCATCAAATTCAGTATGGGATTTTGTTACTGGTATTGAAGTTCTGGGTCAAATTTTGGTTTCATCTGTTGAGAAAAACGCATCTAAAGGATAAATACGATTTTTGAGTGCTGTTAATCACATGCCAGGAATAAATAGTGCTCTGTTAGTAAAATGTTATTACCAAAACAGTAGCAATTATAGCGTAAGATATTCGAAAGATTCGAATTTCGTGGATTCGAAAGATTTTGTGGTGAAGCGCATTTTACTTTATCCGGAAAAGTCAACATCCATAACTGTCTGATATGGGGCTCATCCAAACCACACTATTGTTTTTGGGATATCTGTACATTCAACGTTTGTTATAGTTTGGTGTGATATGACTGCTGATTTTATTATTTGTCCTTTTCGAAAATCTTACACCAACATAGCTAGTTCCCTGCACCGTAACAGGTACTAGTTACACTCAAATTTTAGAAAATACTGTGATCTCTGCTTTTACAAGACAGAAACTGCCTCGATTCAACAATATTCATGCAAGATTGAGCGCCACCTCACATTGCTCATTATGCTGCACAACTGCTTCATTGAACTTTTAGTGAGGATCGTATGGTTAGCGGGTGTTTCCAAAATGCGTGGCCATTTCGTTCACCAGATTTGAATCCTTGCGATTTCTGGCTGTGGGGATATTTAAAAGATCGCTTCTACAAGGACAAACCTAACTATGCTGCTTTAAAGAGTAGCATTATTAGACATGTCTTAGAAATTCAGTAGGAAATATTAGGTGTTACTATGGATCACGCTGTCTTGCGTCTACAGCATTTATTAAGACTTGAAGATTCTCATACTGAACAAATATTGAAATACATTGCGCATTTCATCTTTTAGCAAAGAAAAATGTTATAATTACAATGCATAAAATATTATTAAAAAGTGCTTTTTTTGACAAAAAGTTGAGCTAATTTTTTTTATTATGTAATTCATTTCTTCATGTTGTAAATATAACATTTACCTAATTTCTTCTCTATACTCCAAGTAATTTGTCTTTTACAATCCTTCAGACACTTGCACTTAATCTAACCACCCAGTATGATAATAGGTTGCATCTAGTTTCTCCTCAATTACAAGGAACTGTACTCAATATTTTTATCTTAAATGTTAACTTTTCTTTTCTCCAATTTTCAATATTTTAAACTCTCTAATCCTTCCAATAAAGAGGAAACATATGGAAAATTTGTTTTTATTCGAAAAACTATCAAAACTACAAATAACTAGTCTGTTACAGAGGGTCCCTAAAAGGAGGAGCAAGCATTTATTTTCCTAAACATTGCACCTAGACATGTACTTACAATTATAAAGTTTCATTTAATAAGGTAAGCCATGTATGAAAATACTTTAGCTTTTGTATAGTGGATGATAAAATATTACAAAGGTTACAGTTTCAGATAGATCCCGTAATGAAAAAAATGATAATGCGCAAAAAGTTTCTCTTATATTCAGCCATGCAAGCACAAAGTTTCACGTTTTTTATAAAATTTCATTAAAATTTACAAGAAATATTAGACTTTACGTAAGATTTTAGCGCTAAATTATTAGTTTTAGCTTAACAGTTTATTGTATTTGATATTTTCTTTCAAAAAATTCACTGCCAGAATGCTTTGTTAAGAAACCAATAACTGTATAATGCCGTATAGCGTTGCTTAAAAAATTTCAAAAATTATTTTGTAGACTCTATATTAAGCAACATTGTAAAATATTATGATGGCTAGGCTTTAAATTCTGAATTTAACAATGCAATACAGTTTTTTACTATTTATTTTTATGCCTCTTTTCTGAAGTGACTTGGCAACTTGATAACTTTTTATACATATCGTGGTTTTTATCTTTTGTCCAGGTTTTTAATGAAGCATCCTTGATAAATGTTTTTTTTTTCAATTAAAGCAATATAAATCAATGTTAATTTAAAAGAAAGCCCAAATATGTTTGGATTACAAAATATGTTGCTTTTGAACAATTCTCCGTTTCAGCTTTTAATAATTTTACAAAAAATTATTGTGTTTAAACGAACTACTTGATGAGGCACCCATACTTTTCAAAGACGCTTGTTTCTTCTTTTCTTTTTTATTATTGTTGGAATTTTAACGCTCCTAAACTAATCAAGGCGGAAAATGGTTTAAGCTTTGGTGAAATAATTCTTTCTGGTCCGTATATTTAGTAACAATTTTGTTGAACTCCATAATTTATTCCCGAAGCGAATTTCAGTTACGATCCAATATCGCTTTCTCTTTGTTTTAATATTAATTATTTACTCGGTATTGTGAAAAACACCTTTATATTAAAAAAAAAAACTGTTGAAGATTATATGTGGATACAGATGATACTTCTTATCTATAGCTTAAGGCAGCAAATTTCAGAAACTGTAGCAATTATTAATATCATGTAAGAACATGATGTTGTTTTGGTTTCATTTTATGAAGACTCAAAATACATAGATGACAAATTGTTGAAGCCTCAAAATGTATGTATATATATATATATATATATATATATATATATATATATATATAAAGAGAGAGAGAGAGACCGATAGAGAAGTCTCATGATTGTTTCAAACCGATTCAAACTGGTTAATGACTTAAACTAATTAAGATAAATAATGACTTAATAATGTTCCCAGATGATAATTCAGTATTCCGCCTATAAGAAAATCAATCAAAAATTAAATCAATTATAAAAAAATGGTAATACCAAGTTCAAATATTTAAATATATTTTAAGTATTATTCTCATGTAGAATCAGGTATTTCTTTTAATTGTGAAACAAAGTATATTTTTAATTTTGTGGAATTAAAAGTAGTCTAATATAAAACTTTAGAAAGTAAATTGGGGAATGTTGCTTGAATAATGTTTCAAATTTTAAACAATACTTCATTTGAATTGTGTAGTATTTTAAATTCAATGAAAGAACCAAATTAAATTATTCTGTAAATTAAACAACATGAATAAATAAAAAAATGTAGAGGCTTCGGAAACCCTAAGCTTTCCTTATCTACTTTGTCTACCTCCTGCATCTACTTTGTTAATTTAATATCCGGTTTTGAAAGTTACTCAACAACGGTCAATTGACAGGAAAAAGTTCACAATGTATAATTCCAGTCTCATCAAAGAATTGTGTGAAATTGGCGCTATTTCCTTCACTTTTGATAAGACATCGAAACTTAGGCATAAGTCCACTCTAGCAAATAATGCAAATGGTGGATGAGAAGATATGTTTTTGCTTCATCGCGACGTTTTGATAATAAATAGGAAGTTCGATTTTGTGAAACTCACAGAATTATTTCAGAGCTGGAGCAAACTTTATAAGCTGTTTGTTCTCCATTCGAATTAGGTTCCCATTTCATAACATACTTGACTTTATACTAAGCAACTGCCTGCTTAATTTTAGTTTTTCCATACTTTTTCTCAATAGAGGAGAAGTTATTCATATAGTATCATTTTTGGAAAAAAGAATCTATATTTTAGATGTAATTCAATGTCTGAAAATCAAAGATTTCTGTAATTTTATAAGAAAAATGGCTCTTTTACATCGTTGAGACTAAAACAGACAATACGAAAGTCAAGATGATTAAAGAAGTCCAGCTTTACTTAAAATTCAAATCGCACCTTAATGATAATCAATTAATTAGATTCCCGCTTCGTGTGTTACATCCTTTTTATGAAAATGCATTTTATTGACAGAAAAAACTAATCTTCATTAATCTTCCTTACTCTTTCTATATAGAGTAAACATTTTTTAAAAAGCTGCCTTTTCTCTGTATTTTTCTACGAAACTACTTTTATGAGCAAATATGTAAATAATAATTCATATATTTGCTTGTTTCAATTTGAATGTCATTTTGAAATACTTGTTATTTGCTTACCGATTTTTCAGCAATTTTTTTTATGACTTCATCAGTGGCAACAGTTCTAACGGAAATGACATCTATACGTGCTGTAATATCTGAGAAGTGTATTTATTTACTACTCGCGAATTTTAAGTCATATGTTGGTCCCACGTAAAATCTGAAGTCTCTTGTGTGGTATAATTTTTTCAGTGATTGCTTAGAAGACGAGATGTGTTTTAGATAGCAGTAAAAGTAGTAATATACATTTTACATTTGATAACTGGGAAAATACTGCATTCCTTTCTCTTAATACCCATTTGTTATTGGTTCAAGTATAGCCACCGGCACTAAATTCTGATTGGCTGAAAGCATGGTGGAGAGCAAAAAGTCAGATGATTGTACGATGACGTCACTGGACGTGTAATTCCTATGTTAATGAGGTATTCAAGATGGAGTTCTTTAATATAGTCTAGCTAATGTCGAGGAGAAAGCATTTAAGTCAGATTTGGATTATCTGTGCAAAAGATGCCGAAAAGACGTAATGGAGAAATTCCTCTTCCAGACGGATGGGATGTGGGCCAAGATTTCGATGGAAAAATTTATTTTATCGATCATATAAATAAGAAAACAACATGGATTGATCCTCGCGACAGGTAAGTCAATGATAACTCTACGGCTGGAATGTGCGCCCAAGTGGGCCTCATCGGCTATAGATGCTTTGGTATTTCTCATCTTTAATAGCTTTTTAAAGTTTTTGATTAGTATTCAATGATATAGAGTGTAAGAGTGATGCTTGTGTTTTGCATTGCCAATGTTGTATATATCATTGTTAACCTTTACAAATGAAAAATATTGCCGCATACCTGATGATGGGAATTCTCAGAGGGGTAGGGAGAGAGAGGTTACTTTGCTTTTTAATTGACTGTCGGGTTTCGCATTCCTACGGAATGTTTAAATGACCGTGTTTTCTTTCCCTTAATTCTTCGTTGTGTATAACATGAATTCTATCATGAATGTCATTTTGGTATTTGTACCCATTAATTCATTAGTGACAATCTAGTGTTGTTTATTTATTTCATCATGTGTAAACTTCACTTTCCAAATCCATTAAATCTTGAGAAGTCACCAGCGTCGTCGCATGTGGTTTTGCAGAATAATGGGGAAAAAAGGGCAATCTAAAAATTGTAGCTTATTTCTTGAATGCGTTTATTATTTTTTGAGACGGTTTAGTTATTAATATTTTTTCTGAATATTATATTTACTTGTTTTGCACATAACTTTACTATAATATTCCCTCCATTGTTTTAAAATGTACGAACTGTCATAAACATTCTCCAGACTATAGAACCTGTCAGTCTGTAGTTCATGACTAATTTTATTGATCAAAGGCCGTTTTTTTTTTTTCTTCTTTTCTTTTAGTTTGATTAGTAGAGAAAAAAAAATTTGTTTATATCTATAATTTTCGAAATTTTTTTTAATTATAACATGAAATGTAAGATTTAAAAAAGTATCGGTAATTGGCATTTCTTGAAATATATTGTTGTAAAGATATATTAGTATAAGGCTGTATATTTGTACTAAATACCCTTTTTGGACAATTTGTTATTATTACTGATCTAATTTAAGGATGTGATTTTTAAATTTAATTTGGATACCTAGTGTTTTTAATTTATTTAAAAGAGTTCTCAACTTCATATTTTTTATTCATTTGTCAGCTCTTTGTGCTTATAATTAGGATGAAATTTGATTGTTCTTTGTTTGTCTAGTTTTAGAACTTCAGTGGTATTTTTTTTCTTTTGGGGATCGTTTTTTATTTCAATATCAAATTTTTTTCCAGTGAAAACATGTTTAGAACCTAGTCTATAAGTGTATTTTTAATGCTTTTGTCATGAAAGTGTTTTTAGCACAGAAGCATGTTAATCAGCTTGTCATTGTACAAATTTCTAGAATTATTTGTAGAACATTCAATGATTAAAAACTTATTAAATGAATTTAAAATTCTTTATCAATGTAAGTTGTTGAAGAAGAATTAGAATACTTAATGATTAGATTTAAACATATTTTACTGAATTAAGATGTTATTTATCTTTATCTCAATGTTATGTCTTATTAAATTTATTTTTAGTTATAGTGATTTATTCTGTTAACTTGGGAGAAAATTGTTTGATTCTAGATACTCTGTATGCTTCAATTAAATAGAATATATTTGAATTCCATGTTTATTGCCTAAACTTGTTTAAAAAGGTATTCAAAAATGTATCTAAACTATTTATATTCAAGAAAGAGAAAGCTCTTTTATTTAATATATTTATAAATAAATTTAGTATTTTCTCTCATGTTGAGTTGTACATCTGATGCTAAAGAGTCCAATTATTTGCAAAGAGTGTTTCACCTGTTATAATGTGCCTTTTTACTTGATGTATATTTTAATGACTTGTACTCTTAAATTTTTTTTATTGTTAATTATTTTCCATTTCATTTGTATTAGGATTTTATTTTGTATTTAACCATGTTTTCAATTAATCTCATATTCTTGGACTTATTTAAAAATGTGAAATTTAATTTCAGATTTTAATAATTTCAGTAGTTTTTAATATATAATGATGACAATCCACTCTTTTGATTATATTCAGTTTTGCAAAATGTCATTTTTCAAATTTCTGGGTATTTTCTTTTTAAACTTTCTTTATATTCAATTAGCAAAGAAGAATTAGAAGTAGCAAAAAATGGAAGTGATTTTATTGAAAAATTTAAATTAATTGCAGTATTAATAAGTTTAAAAAAAACTTTCAAATTTAAGCATTGCTAAAAATAATTGATTGTATTTGGTTCTGCAAAAGTTGCGTAATTTTTAGATTTATTCAAATTGTTTAGATCATGTTTTCAGATTTTTCAACAAATTACTAATTTCAAGTTTGTAAAAAAAAAAAAATAGGCTGATGATTTTTATTGCTACTTATTTTTTCCATCCCTAGTTTCTGCATGCAAATACGTTAATGAAGATTTAAGGGAGATGTTAATGTTATTTTTTATGTGGAATAAATTTTTATTGATAATTTGCTTTTTGGCTGATAATACATAATCAATTATATTTTTCAAATATGTATGTGTTGTTTAAGCAGATCATAAGTTATTATTTGATACTCTAGAGAATTTGATTTTCATCAGGAAAAGGAAACAGATTATTTCTGTGATTTACTTCTCCTACTAGTTTATTCTGTGAATAAAAGTTTTAGGAAATTTTTAAAATTTTAAACCTGTGTATATTAATTTTATGTAGAAATAAGCATATTTTACCTTCTTTTGTCACAGTAAGTTTTATCACCTTTATTTCCATTACTACACTAAATACTTTGTTGGTGTGGGTTTAACAGGATGAAAAACTATTTTTATTTGCTCATGAAATATATATTGCAAATATACATATTAAGGAATATTGCAAGATGTCATGGTGTATTTATGCTGGTGGATGAAAGTTCGATGCAACTTGTAAAAATTATATTTATTGGATTTAAGAATGTGGTGCTGTTGAGTGGGGGAGGGTATGTAACCCACGATTTCTTTCTTAAAGTATCAAACTTAATTTCCCCCCCCCCTTTCAACTATTAATGTAATCGAAGGGGTAAAAAATCTTAAATCTAGGAATGAAAAAAATAAATGAAATTTTCATTGAACTTTAATTTGCCAAATAAAGAATGAAATAAAAAAAAAACCATATCTATGCATTTAGCACATTTGAGCAATTTTTTTGTGGTATATGCCCTGTTAACAATATTTTAATAAAGTTGTGTTAATTGATTATCAATTGTTCCTATATGTTTAAATTTGTAATGTTTTTATATTTGATGTTTAATAGAGCATGAAACTGTAAATCTATGCAATTGAACCAAATTCAAATTTGGTTCATTATAAATTTCTTTTAATATTAAAGTAAATATCTCCTTACTTTTATAATACATTAATTTAAAATTTAATTCAAATGAGAACTTCATATCTAATGTTAATCTTGGCCTGTACAGTTAATTTCTTTGTATATTTTATGAGAAGTTTAATCTGATATATTTATTTTTAGTATGATTTTGATTATTATGAACTTGAATACAATTTTAAAAATTAGAGGCTTCTATTTATTAATATCTTTTGTACTAATATCACATGTTATGGCTTTGTATCAGTTTTGAATGTTTCTATAAAATACTTAAATTTAACTTGTAGTTTAAAATTTTCTGATGCACTTATGTTTGTCAAATGCTATTATACTTTTTTGTAAACGGATAAAAATCTAAAATTTAAATTAAAAATTTAGAAATTGCTCATTTTAAGTAATTATCATGTAAAAATAATTTTAACTTTTATTAATGTTACTTAAAATTGGTAATCTAATCAGATTTACTTATACTGCATGAAATTCAAATTCTATACATCGCAAATGTTGGGAAAGAAAAGTTTACTATGGATTTGTTCAGTTAAACTTTTTGTTACAACTTTCTATAAAAATTATTTTCATTAAAATTAAGTCAACAGTAAAAATCAATTATAAAATTTTGTCTGATGACTTTATTTTCTAAAATTTAAAATGCATGTCGGTACTTCCTCTTACTATTCAAACTACCTTTCTTCCTCTTTTGTGCTCTTCATTAGAAAAAATGAGGAGACAAGGTTTAAAGAATTTCTTGAAATAAACATTTTTGCTTGTAAATTCAGTACATATTCAAACTTTTCATTTTTGTCATTCGTTTTTCGAAAGCAGATTTCTGGTATTTAAGTTTATCTGAAACTATAATTTTCATTTATAGTTTTTGTGTGTGTGTGTCATTACCGATATTTACAATTGTTCATTGATATTGGCATCGCAACTCAAAGCATGATAATTTACCATGACTAACCGTATGAATGTAATGTTGTAATGAATGTATTGTTACTAATTAACATATTTTGATAAATCTTCTAGCAGAAGTGATGAATTTTTGTATGTTGTGTCTTAACTAATTAAAGTTTAGTTTTTGATTTCATGACTGAAAATACATTTAACCTCTTATATTAACTGTTATTTATTTAAATTTTATTTAACTGCCTATCTCTATAATATTATCAGTTTATAAGGTACACTATTAGTCAAAGGAATTAAGTTTTGATATTTATGCATTTTGCTTGGGAAAAAAAATTATTATTCATCTGTACATGCTTGAATTTCTCTTTGAAATCAGGATAAAGTTTTAAATATATTCCCAATAATATTGAAAATATATTCATTTTTTTTTTCACATAAGAAATTTGCTGACTTGCAGTTTCATAGAATTTGTTTTCTTAATCCTTTTAAAGTATAAATTCTAAATTTAAACCATCAACATACATGCGAGGCAGCTCTTTTTGAGCTTATCCTTTCTCCTTTGTATAGAATTTCTTGGAATTTTTAAAAGTTACTTCCTATACTTTTTTAGGGCAATTAGAAAATGGAGATTAAAATAGCAGAAATTAGTGAAAGATTGTCATATTTTTGTCTGATGATTGAGGTTGAATTGCATGTGCTAATATTTGGGATTCATGCAATATTATGCCTATGACAGTGTATGAATAAGTGAAGCTGAGATACAGAAATTTTCTTGAAAGTGTTCCTTCTCATTAAAAGAATGACTAATTTTGATTCATCAGATATTGATGAAAATTTGGAAAGTGATTAATTATTATATGCAATTAGAACAAGAGTGCAGATTTTCAGTACTTTAGAAAATTTGATTGAAAGTCTTTTCCTACTAAAATACCATATCTTTATATAAAATGCATTCTCTTATGTGAATTGTCTTGAAATGTATTTTAATTCTTTTCAGTATGAATGAGAAATGATAAAGTTGTTTTTTAAATATGTATTCAGTTATAAGTCAAAAGTTTTGGGACTCGAAGTTATAGCTTCAAGTTTAAGCTTCATTTTCCAAATGATATCGGATATAAACTATAATGTAGATTCTTTCAATGCTTCTTCTGCAGGGGGGGGGGGGGACACTTACATTAAAAATAACTTTTATATGAATAGAATGGGATATGAATATAGAAAAAGTATGGGAAATAAAGAGACCATATTTAACTTTGGTTTCACTTATTAAAATTAATTGTTTGAGTGTTAAATAGAATTTATTTGCTTGAAAAAAATATTTATGAACTCTGGTTATTAGCTATTTGTATGAAAATAAAGTATAAGATAAAGAGTAACAGCCTGACCATTTGGAAACCAAACAACCCCAAGTTTTTTTTTTTTTTTTTTTTTTTTTTTTAAGTTATGTATGTGTGCTGAAGCATTGAAGAAATTATTAAAATCATTTTTATTTTAAATTTGTTTTCAATTTTGTGATATTTTATTGAAGGCTTATATATATATATATATATATATAATATTTAAATAAATACTTAGGCAACTGAAGCAATTAAAAATTTGTCACATTAATTTGGATTATACATAGGCGTATGAAGTTACATAATATGGCTGACCTTCTGTTTTATCCCTGAGAAAATATTCCTTTTACAGCAGAACTCGATGAAAGAAAAGATATGTATATTTTTTCTTGGCCAGGCTTAATTAAAAAAAAAAATCTTTTGTTTCTTTGCTCTAAGTTGCTCATCGTAAGGCTGTTTCTTAATTTTTCTCTATACCTAATAAATTATTTATTCTTTTCGAGAACTGTATGATGTTTTAGAGGAAATCAAATTGAAATTTTCTGTCTTGCAGCTTGACTAAGTACAAGTAAAACACATTTGATTTTTCACTTTCAGAATCCTTAATGTAATTTGACTAGCTTTCAGCTTTAAATATGTTTTACTTTAAAAAAAAATTAGTTTTAAACTTGTTTAATAACCATATATTACTGGATTTTTTAGTGCTTCATCAATTTTTAAACTGCTGTTGCTATTGTTTTTAAAATTCTTTCATCTTCATTGCAGAAGACACCTGCAAAAAACGACTTTTTTTTGTAATAAAGAAGTAATAAATTTGTATTCAAAAAGTTATTAATTGAATAAATTCATTTATATTTGACTTTTAGAATTTAAAGAAAAACTAAATGAATTGCTGGAATTCTCTTATTCTTTGTAGAAATTTTTCAATTTAGAAACAAGTACTATTTTTAAACTTGTTTAATTATGGAAAGTTTAATTTTTGAGGGTTTGTTTTTAAAGAGCTATATTATGTTCGACATTTCCAATAAATATGCTTAAAACGTTCCTAGAAATAACTTGAAATAATTGTAAAGAAGTACTTGAAAGAAATATTTTAATTTGGTGTAAAATTTTGGGAATGAAAGTAGTTGTAGCTGCTATCAGAATTGTTAAAAATGGAATTATAGAAATTGGGTGGGAAAAATACTGTTTTATAAATTCTGGTAAATTTTTTATGATATTATTTTCATGCTGATATTTTTAAGCTATGTTGGAAATAAAATCAATGGAAAATCCATTTTATTGTTGAATACTTAAATAAAAATTAATGTAACATTCCTTCCTGCTTGATTAACTTCCTGCTTGGATTATTTTAAGAATTCTTTTAATTTGTCATAATAATCACTCCAAAATAACCATTATTATTATTTTGCATATCTTAGGTATTTAGGCAACTTCTATATCAAAATGAAATTGTTTTTATAAGAAGTATAATATTTAATATGAATGATTTTAAATGCATGAAATATTTGATTTTTATTCTTTTAAATGTTTGGTTAACTATCATTATTATTTTGGAACATTATTGCTCTGGTTGACAAGATTGTGATTTATGAAGTTTTTGCTGTAATTTTCCATGCTGAATACAAATATGCAATTGAAATTTTTCTATCCCCCCCTTTTTTTTACATTGATTTTTATATTTTTAAAGTCTGGTTTTTTCTAACGATGACTTGTGGTGTAAAAAAGATTTTTAACTAGGTATTGACATTTTACAATTAGACAGATGTTAATTTATTTTTAAAAATAAATAATAAAGGATGTGAAAGATTCCTCCACTGTCTTACTATGACTTGGCACCAAACATGTTAATTGTATTCACATAATGCAAGCTCTTATAAATATATATTTTCTTGGTATTATTTTATTCTATCTTGCCTTAATTTTTTGGAGCTTGTGCAAATAATTAGTGTTATATAATGATTATTTATTTTGATTTATAATATAGATCATAGTAAGGATGCCAGTCATCCAGTAACTCGGGTCATGTATGTTTAAGTATTGTATATTAAAAAATATCAGTGGCAGATTATGATCCTCGCTTTCTTTAAAAAAAAAATATCGTAAAGTGTTTTTTAGTTCATATTTGCAAAGTAGGCATTCTAAGATGAGAGCTGAACCTCTCGTATAATCTGTTCATTTTATATTAGCCATCTGATAGATAAAGCTAATGCTTCTTGGTATTTCTATTCTGATATTGTGACGGGAACCACTGGACCACCAAGTAGGAAAGGCCAAAGTGTAAATTCTTTAGGAGAGAAAAAGCCGTATATTTTGTGTAGTCAACTCTAACAAGATTGTTCAACTAACTTTTTTTTTAAAAAAAGGTTTTTTTTTTTTTTTAAATAAGATGGGAAAATAATGGAATAATTTTTATTGTTTAATGAAAAGATTTTTCCATGTAATTGATCTAAATTCAAAGATGGGATTTTTTATATCTCCAAATACTATCAAACAAAAAATTCAAGGATCTATAGTGTGAAATAAGCAAAAAACAATCGGTACAGAAAGCAGCAAGAAATGTTATTCAGAAATTTCTTGGATAATCATGAAACTACAAACTAACTTGTGATCTTTAGTCAATTATTACAGTCCTTCTAAGATATGGGCCATAAATGCATTTCTTAAACTTCAATATAAATTTTGTCTCTGAAAAAAAAAAATCTCAATTTTATCAACAATGAATTGGGGGAGGGTGGATTTCACTTGGATAACTCTACCATGGAAACAAGGTATTGGGAACAATGAGAATAAAGGAATGCTTGCTTGTTTCTCTCAAGCATCGAAGAATAATGTTCCAGGTACCAAAAATATCTTGAGCATAAGTATAAATAACTGCCACTTCACATGATCATTTCTGGACTTAAGAATTTTTGTAACATTAATTGATTGATAAGTTACTGAATTAAGTGATCTTATTTAAGTGCTTATCATATAAAGAAGAAAAGTGCACCAGATTTATCAATAATTTACTTTGAAGATAGTAAAATAATCCATTAATTCTTTGTTGGCAATTATTCAATTGCATTTCGCTTTTTTTATTCGTATTTGCACTGTTTTTTAAAATTTGTGTAATGATTCTACTTGCTGCATTTCAAAATATCAGGGGCTTGACTCATTTTGGCATTTCCGTGGGGGTTTTCTTCAATGCATTTTCATCCTTTTCTGAATCATCGATGTTTTAATACTAGATTTTGATTCCAATATGTTAATATTTTCTAATTTTGTAATTAAGATGCTGTAAAATTTTTAGAAGCTTTACAGCATTGGATTTTATAATTTTGGGTAAGCTTTCATCCAGGTCAAGAATTTTGGCTTTACCTTTAACATTTGAAATAATTTAAAATATCAATATTGCTTTTGTAATGCTGTGGTAGGTAGCAGTGGTTTATGGCTGTTCAGATTTCATAGCTGCCCTTTTAATCTAAACCAGACCACTCTAGCCCAGAAAACAGATCTTGAACCACCATTCCATGATGTGTGTGCATGGGGGAAGCTGGCAGATATTTTTTGACAAATTGAGTGAGATTTTGTAAATATCACGGGTTAGTATTAGTTATAAATGGAGGATTTTTTAATTCTTTCCTTTAAACTTTAAATAAAATAGTGTTCCCATTTCATGAATATTTTTATGCACATTATATTATGTCAGTTTGGTCCCAGAGGATTTTGATAAAATGAGGTAAATTATAGCATTAAGCAATGTCAACTGTATTTAATTACTATTAAATGTTGATAGCATACCCAAATCACCCAATTCTATTATGATAATTTTTATTATGTACCAAAACATAATTTTTTTTATCTTACTGTTATATTGCCTGATGATAATTTTGTATATATATATTTTTAATTATTGAGTATTTGCTATATTAACTAACATTCTGTTAAATTTTAAGATGAATCTAGTCTTTTAAATATACTAATATTTAAAAATGTATGATTTTATGTAATTTGCAAATGCTTGTTAGATACCTGCACTCAAAGCGCATATATATATATAATATCTCTGATCTATCTTAATCTATCTATATGTGGTGTATTATCTGAAATTTTGTTTTTCTGGAGAAGTAAGGTTTTTATTAGTGAAAAAGAATTTTAAATTGAGAATTGAAAAAAAAAAAAAAAAACTTATTTCCTGCCTTTTTTTGTTTATAATGAAGTCTTGATTCATTATAAAACTATAATATACAAAAAGGTATTGTTTTACTATCAATGTTTCATTTGAGAATCTTATGTTGGCAGTATTTGTATTAATACTTCAATTCAGCTGTATTTATTTAAGGATGAATGCAGTTTTATACTTGGGGAAAAAAAGAATAATTTTATATTTTGTACTATGTTTCTTTAATATACAGCTTCATTTAATTTAATTATTACAAATGACAAATTTTTTTTGCAATTAATGGTAGAAAAAATTTGATCACAAAACAGAAGGACTTTTAAAACTTAATATATGTGCTATTTGCGATTTTCCTTGGTTTTGCAATAACATTAATGCAGTCGTTTTCGACATTAAAACCATGTTCATTGCCCTTAATGTATGTTTAATAGCTAGATACATGTTCTAGGTGCCATTTATGTATGTTTTCTGAATTTTTTTTTTTCATTTTATTAGTATATGCCCTAGAATGTCTTGATACTTTTATATATTTTATCTTATATTCTCTGGAGAATAAAATATTGCAGCTTTTGAAATTCTTCAGATTATTTGTGTTTTTAGAATCTAAAGTTGCTGGTCCTTTGAGGACTAAATAAGATGTTAGAAATCCAAGATCAGTTTCTTCAATAATAAGGGAATATACTTTATGTTGATGAGAGGATAGTAAATAGAATAAACTGCACTTTTTAATGGAATATTTTCCATCGTAATATAATATTGACGTTCATTCAAAAATATTGTGAAAATTCTTTTCTAAGGAGAAAAAGAAAGGATCGGTGCATATGTTTCTTTCATTGTTAAAATAACACTGCAATGCTAAGGATTAAAAAAAATAGTTTTTAGCCATAAAATCTTTTATATTCCATGCTAATGATGCATGTAAACAAATTTATTCATAATTGTAATCAAACTAAAAACTTTTCATTTTCTATTATTGGTTTGGGAAACCTTTTTGGCTTGATTACAATAGCATTGAGTTTTAAATATTAGATTGAACTTTACTGATAATACTAGATCAGTTATATAATAGACAGAAGTACTTTGTATTTTAGGTGAATGAAAACCTTTACACTATTGTTGATTGATCGGTTTACAGAAACATAGCAATCTTTATCATTTTTATTCATGTATTGGATAAATATTGTTGTACAGTAAATAATTAATTAGAAGAAAGTCAGTGTTTAGTAAGCTTTTAAGTGTTTTGAAGAATGAGTATATTCTGAATTCTTTTTCTTCGAAGTCTTTTTTTTAAAAATTGAAATATCTGATTGCTTAGTTTTGATTATGGTATTTAGTTTCCGAGAATTATAAGAGAATATTGTTAATTTTAATTTTATCTGCATTGATTATATGCATAATAACTTATTATATTCTGTATTTTTAAAAAAAAAACTTATCCTGTAGCAACCTTATTCTGACTGAAAAATACTCTCATCATTGGTGGTAAGAAAAGGGTGGGGTGGGGGGGTTGCAAATGTTACTATTGAAATAAAATGGGAGAAAAAGAAGCATTAGTTTATGATAAGTCACTGTTTTGTTAAGAATTGTAGTTCATATTGAAATGATACCCCCCTCCGCGATTTATATATATCGGGGGAGTGGGGTATTGTATAAACATATAACAGTTTGGTGTTGTTATAATCCAGTGTATCGCACTGCATTCGTGCAGTCAAGATTCGTAGTTAAAGGAACACTGTTATACACATATAGAGCATATGTTTTTGTATTGTGGGATAACTTAGAAATTTTCTTGACAAAAGGTACTGTTATTTCTTAACATATATATATATTATTTATTATTATTATAGCAGCATACTTTCTCTTTATCGTTTAAAATTTTCCCCAGAATTTGAACAAAACTGGCTTTAAAATCATTTTTTTTTCTTATTAACTTCATAGTTTAATTGGTACTTTTTGAATATTGCATGGAAAAATAATTTCTGGTATATTAAATTTTCCTTTCTAGGTATACCAAACCTCAGACATTTGCTGACTGTGTAGGTGATGAGCTACCTTTTGGCTGGGAGGAGTGCTATGACAATCAAATTGGTGTATATTATATTGATCACATTAATCGTAAGTTCCTTATTTTTTCTCTTTGCATACCAAACATTTGCTTGCATAAAGTGACTTGATCAAATTTTATTTGAAATTTAGTGTCTTGTTTTGAATTGCCTCTTGTTTTAAAGTTAATGAAAAATTTTATGTGGTGTTTGATCATCATATTGAAAAGTATGCACAACTTTCTTCTAAATTGACATCTCCCACCCCTCTGCTTTATTTGTTTAAGATTTTTTCCATACTGTTTCTATTTGCATATATTTTCTTCATACAAAAACAAATATATTTAGTGTAAAAAAAGGTTACTAAATTCTTTATATATCAAGAAATGGGAGAGAAAGGTGTTCATAAATTTAATTCTGGATATAAGCATTTTGCTAGTATAGTGATATTAGTATCTATCACTTACTGATATATTTTGTATTGATTCCCTGTCTTCCCATTTTTGTGTCATTTTTCAATGCGATATTTCATTTTGGATGTTTATTATTTTTTTTATAATTTTTATATCTAGAATCCAATCAAATTGAAGATCCTCGGCAACAATGGAGGCAGCTTCAGGAAGCTATGCTAAAGGACTACTTGCTTACTGCTCAAGAAGACTTAGCTGTAAGTATATTGGCAAATAGTTTTTTGAAATAAGAGAATTGGGAATTTATATTTCTTAGTGAAAACCATCAAATGTAAGAAAGTTGCAGTTTTGATAAAGTTTAAGTTATCTCTATTTACCTGTATAGTAGTTTTCTACTATTTTGAATTTGTTTGATTTTAGTAAAATTTATATACTCTAGATGCATTCATATTGGCATAATTTGAAAAGTTATTAAATGTAGCATCTAAAATTAAATGTTTATAATAACGTACTTTAATGTTGTATTTTGTTTGGCACAATATAATGTGTGTATGTAATGAAGTATATCTTATGTCAACAAATTAAATGAAATTTAATTTTTGAAACATTACTTCAGACGCCTTTTATGCACAAGTACATAAAGTTAATGAATTGCCACCAATCTGTGATCATTATATAATGCTAAAAGTTTTTTTTATTGTCCTGAATTTATTAGAAATTTTAATTATATTATCTTTGGATTATTTTTCATAACCTCTTAACTTGGACAATATTTAACAAAATAATTGAAATTTCCAATCTATTATATTGACCAGATACGTAGTTATTCTTGGACTTTTAATTGGAGAGATTAGTTGTGAAGAAATGAATAAATTTAATATTCTTACATAAAAGACTGCAGCTTTCATTGACATTTTAGTTTTTGTCTTATCACCTTTTGAATCTTAAAGATGGTGTTTTAATTTATAATACATTGTAACACACATCCTTAACCTATGTCATTAAAATATTCTTTAGATATAATTTATGTCACAAATCAAAATTTTCTATACATTTTTTGTTATCCAATTACAACTTGTTTAAATTAAAATTAATAGCCTCTGAATTTATATTGCAATTTAGTCTGAAACTTCTTAAATGAATGGTTATAAAAATAATTATGAATAGATTTTGTAACTTTAATGTAATACATGAAATTAACTTATATAGCATTAATTAATATATATTTTTTTTACCTAGGCCAAAAAAGAAATTTTTGATATAAAGCAACAGCGATTGTCTCTTGCTCAAGATGAATATCATCATTTGACTGCAGCTCTTCAGGGTCTGAGCTCATGTCCATCAAATATGAGTCTCTGCTCATCTGGATCTGCTGCATCATCTACTAGCAGCTGCACAACTAAATTCGATCCTGATCTTCTAAAAGCTGATGTTGCATTAGCCAAAGATAGAGTGGCAAGGCTTAAAAGAGAATTGGAACAAATTCGTACAGAGATGTATTATAAAGAGCAAGGTTTGGAAGCATTATCGCAGTGAGTAACTTTGTCATCAAAATTATCATATTTGCTTTGTTATCAAAATTTTCTATCCTTACTGATTTTTTAATGATTTTTTTAAATGTTTAGGGTGGATCAGCAGTTTTCTGGGCAGACAACTAGTTATACTTTAGCTGAGGCACAAGCAATTATGGAAGAATTGCGAAACATACAAAAATCACTCAGTAGTGGGGAAAAAGAGAAAGCTGAATTAATGCAGGTATATTACTCTTAACCTAAAATTTTCATTTTGTTAATATAGTCTTAGACATTCTAATTCTATATTTCAATTGTGTTTGGCATCAGTTTAGTTTACTTTTAATATATTTTTTAAAGAGCTTATCAAGGTTGAAAGACGACCTTTCACGTTTACAACCATCATCACCTGATGCTTCATCTATGAATATTCCTCTAGAAAAATTTAGCACAGCTTCTCAGACTGATTTGTCGGGCGAGGTATGTCTTTTATTTTTCTAAATCTGAGCTATATATATTTGTATGGTAATCTGTTTTTTTTTTTTTTTTCTTTTTTTTTTTCTTCCTGATATGCAACATATTTGTTCTTTTAGTTTGCTCCGATTGGTGCTAGATTGGCTGAAATGGCAAGGATGAGGTTACAGTATGATGAAGCGAGAAAAGAAGTACATAGAATTCAACAAGATCTGACAGATCTTGAAGAAAAGATGTCACCAGGACAATCAGAATCTGATAAAGACAGGTAATTAATATCATCCTTAAGTTTAAATATTGTAAAATTTTGAGATTGCTTTTGTGGTATTTCATTAACTAGCTATATATTAAGATCTATTTATATGTTTTGCTTATGATTGTATAACATAGTTCAACTTTCCACAATATACATTTTGATTGCCATCTGTGATTTTTTTCCATTTTTAATAGTTCATAAACCTCATTTTGATTTCTTTCTATATTTAAGATGCTGATTATATCAATGAAATTAAGTATTGACCAGATATTTTAATTGTTTCTAACTCTTGTAATTTCGAATAAGAATTTTTAAAATCTACATACCCACCAACATTGATTACTCAATCATCAGTAGCACTTTTTAATGGTACTTTACATGAATGTAATACCAACAAATTATTGTGTAGATATTTCAAAAGAATTTAAATTAATTTATAAAAACATTTAATTTAAAACCAGTTTGAAACATTTGAAAATTATTTAATAGACATTAATTATTAACTAAATATATGAGTGAAATAGTTTTTTAAGAGACGCACAACAGTACGATATTGTTGGTCTGAAATAATGCTATTTTTTATACATTTATAACTTTTAATTCATTGATTAGCAATTACTTTTGCTTTTTTTGAAAAAAGTCTTTGATCTTAACCATCATATTCATTTTTTTTTACGAACATCAACAATAGTACTTTTATATTCATGCTGAAACAGCATCCCTTCTAACTATATTAAAATTACTTTCACTGTCTTCAATGCTGCCAGCTAAGATTCAAGGGTCATTTTGACGTTCTTTGTGGTTTTTTTGTTATATATCAGTAATTTCGTAGTTTTCACCTAAATTCCGAAATAACTGTGGAAACTTCGTAGCTGTTGGAGGGTATGAATATAGTTTTCAAATTTTACTTGATTGTGGATTATTTTATGGTAAATATTGAAGGCTTTCAACTAATTGTGTGCAGTGTATCCTGAGTTAAACAAAGTGAATAGTGCATCAAGATAAAATCCGAAACTTCCATACTTAAAAAAATTTTTTAGAGATTGTAAAATACGGATTTAGTTTGAGATTATGTTAGTTAATGGTAACTTTTACATGTACTAACACTGTTTTCCTTAATTATATTTATTTAATTGCTTCGGTATTAACTTATTTTTGTAATTCAATTAAATTACTTAGATTTATTCCTCTCCCAAAATATTAGAAATGTAAGAGGCAGACATCTTTCTTTATTATAGCGATCCTAGTTGCAAGAGAGGAGGAAATTTTTTTAATGTAAATTGTATCATACAATAGAGGCTAAAGAATGTTCTTCTTTATTCTAGTTTAGTTTATTCTGGTATAAGAAATTTAAAGTATTATTGCTTTCAACTAAAGTAGAAATGGATGAGAAATTTATTATAATAATTTTTTTTTTTTTTTTTTTTTTTACTTATCCTCAGGTTGTTAAAAAAACATTTTTTCCCCTTTAAAGTTTTAGGTGGAGGTAAAATAGAGAACAGGGATAGAAACATTGTCGCTAAGTGCTCATGAGTACATAATTTTATTACTAAATAAATCATTCATATTAGTTAGAAAGGAAAATCAAAGTAAACTGACTGGCGCATGTCGTTTGTTTTCCTACATGCCAGTTGTTTCATGTAAATAAAAATTTACTAAAGTTTTTAAAAAATTAAATTTTTATTAAGAAAAAATTTTGATAAAAAGAAATTATATTGCCTACAGAGTTTGTACGAATTAAGAAAAGAGAATGTGTTATAAATTTCGTGCATTTTTTTTTTGTACAAAATACATTATTAGAATTTTAAATAATTTTTGAGGGACGTGACAGTATTAAATTTAAATAATTTTAAAATTTAATGCTACAATCGCTGAAAAAAGCATTGTTGCAAAATATTCTATACATGTTTATGAGTAAAGAGTGTTCTTTCTATGTATTAAAATTTATCAGCTGACCTGAAACTATCTGGACACAAACCAGAGACAAATATCTCGACACAAGTTTATACAAGATGCTAAATTTAGCACACCATTTAAATTTTATACAAGGGAGAAAAAAACGCGTAGAAAAAAGTGACATAGCAATATTTTCATAAATTTATGAAAACCTCGGCCAAAAAAAAAATTTTTTTTTTAGACCTATGTATCAGACAAGTAAACTATCTAAAGAGCATTTGTAAGTTGGTTTTAAAAGGTTTTTAATTTTAAAGTTACCTTTTAGAATAACAGCCTTTTCAGAATAAGAAATATAGTTGTAATATTTTATAAAGTTTGCATAATGCAGGTTTATACAATTTCAGAGCTATCTGTTTTCATGAAACATTAAGTGGATTTGTATTTAATGTAAATTGAAGATTCTTGCATTTCTAAGTATTAGTGAAACTTTGTTTGAGATCTTGGGTAATGGGGTTTCTAATCCAATCTTCTCTGATTTAAAAAAAAAAAAAACTTGCATAAATTAAGCTGTAATTTAGTTGAATGAAATCTGTATCATCATTAAATATTCTATTTGGTATGTTGCTCAGCTGAAAAAATAAATTGCTGTCTAAGTTGAATTTATCTTCTTGTATTTCTTACTTAAAAATTCCTTATTTGAGAAAATAGCATAATGGCATAAGTAATAGTTTTTATTAACAATTTTAAATTAATTTTTTTTATGGAATGTAGTTTAAAGTTCATATAGTTGAATGTTGTTAAAAAGTGTTTAATTATTTTCAAAGGGTAAAAATTTAAAAATGTATTTGTATTGTTATTAAATATGTAGGATCCATTATATATTTAAGGGCCGTGTTTTCTGCTTAAAAATAACTTTGGAAATATGCAGTTCGTTTGTAGAGTTATTTATAGCATTGTGAAATTTAATGGGTTTTTCAAGTATATATTTATGTATATATTTTATAAAAGTGCTTTTCAGTGATAAAGCAAAATTAAGTTTTTTAATTTTTAAAGATAACATGTGTATTATTGCTTGTATCCCAGTTTGAATTATAAAATCTCAATGCTAGTTTTAAAGTTTCTACTATACAAATTTCTGTGACTGTTCATTATCAGTATCAACCATAATTGTCAGTTACTGTTCTATTTAATTTTACATCACATTAAACACGTATTAAGAAATATTTTCCAATTTTTTTTCCTCCTTTCTCTGTTAAGTTCCATTTTTTGCAATGCACAATTTATTGCAGTTAAAAGTTACTATTATTTCACTTTTGCAACAGTACATCAAATTCAGTACACAAAAATGATTATTTATGAGAATTGAATTTAAGAAAGAACCCTTCATGGGTTCATATTGGGTGAATTTGAATTGTAAGAGCTTGATGTATTAAAACATAAATTTTTTTATCTTTTTATTTGGGCTAATATATTTAGTTTGAGTATATTTTCTGTCATCAGTTTCTGTATAGTAACTTGCATGAATAAATATTACTTTGAAATACTCTGTTTATTTATGTTATATATATTAGTATGTGATTCTTTATTCTCTTGCATGCCGAGTATACATTTTTTTTGTTATAAACATCTGCCTTGCCTCTGCAAATTTTGCATGTCATTCTCTTTGCTTGCATGGCTAGGCTGCTCCTCATTCAAGAAAAAGAGCAGCTCCTACGAGAGCTGCGTAGCATCAACCTGAAGGGTCGAGGTGAATCTGAGATAAATGCAATTCAAGGAGAAATTTGTAAACTAGAACAAGAACTTGATAATGCTATGGAGATGTCAAACAGAGCGATAGCTGATAGGTAAGCATATTATTAACAGACATTTACTGGCTCACAATTCTAGAGAAAAGACTAACTGCTGCCTTTCAGGGGGTGGGGGAGGTTTGCTTCAGGCAACTGTGTAGTGCATGGAAATATAAATGTGGCATTATCAATTAAAGATAATCTTGAAACTTGTGTATTAAATTTTAATTTATAATGAAATATATAAAGTTATTAAAATTATTTCAATTAAATGTTACATTTCATTCAGTAGAGTCATTTGTTTTCAAGACATTAACAATATTAGAGCTAATTATTATTATTATTATTTTAAAAAAATAGCGAAATTTTTAAACTTTGGAAGGTATTAAGGTGTGAATAGTTGGAATGAAATTGAAAATATGGAAATTCAAATATGATGTACCATGCAGCTGATGATAATTTTTCATGATTACCTGATTAGCATGGTGTAACATAAGAAGGGGGTTTTATCTCTATGAATTAATCTAAATTATAATCAGTGGTATGAAAAATTCTTGATTAGAATTTTTTTCTGGTGTCTTTTCGAGCAAATTTGCTGTAAAAAAAGCAATAATTGGGCAATAGTTAATAAGTGAAGGTTGGTTATCTATATGCATGTCAAAATTTAACTCGCACTAAAAATAGTTTTCATATGGAATTAAATGAGGTATTAAAAGTTAAATATAAAAACCCATTTTTTGATTTTCTTTTTAAATGAATGATCCATTCCAGTTATTCTACTAATGATTTTGGCAACAAAAATTATTTTAAATTTGTGAATGTCAGAAATGATCAATAAATTAAGCTGTATAAAATCTTTTTATTTTTTATTTTTTTTTTAATGAATCATTTAAAGTAATTTGTTGCGATATTGATTTTAACATTAAACTTAAATCTTTTATGGGTTGTATTTTTTTATTATTGTGCGACAAGCTAGGGTTAGGTTAATACTTAATTTGGGACAGGCTATTGTTTTTATCATTTGAATAGCTGATATTTTATATTCCTTCTCGATAAAATAAAAATGTCCACAGAAACGTTTTTAAATTTTGAAAAATCAGTTTCCTTTTTTTTTCTTTCTTTTCATGAATGAGGTGTTATACTGAATCGCTAAAAAACATATTAATACAAGAATGTCAAAGATTGCAGTTTTTAAGTATTTTGAAACAAGGAGAATGCTATACTTCCTTCGAACAGTAAGGGGTTAAAAATGCAAATGGACAAATTTCTTAACATTTTAATCATTACTTAAGTGTTATCCAGATGAAATCTCTTGCATGAAGTCTTAAAAAATGGCATTTTAAATAGTTCACTGAATTTTTGTCATCGGGGCAAAACATTTTTTGTGATTTCTAAACCATTGATAAGCATAAAAGCTATAATTATTTACAAATTTATCCTTTTTGTTTTGCTCTTTTTTAAAATTTGTGTCTATGCTGATAAATATTTAAAAATATTTATCTATATAAAATGTTATTCCTTTATTGCACTTTTGGTGTCTCCTAATATTCCTTCTTCACCCCAAGTCACCCAAATCCAATTTAACTACATTGTGATATTCACTTAGACCTAAGCAAAAAATTTGGGTTGTGTATTGATCAATATAAAATAGCAGTTATATTTTGTTATTCTTGTATTGTTTTATATGCTGTTGTATGAATTTTGCCCCTCTCCTGTGTAAAAAAAAAAAAAAATCTTTCCAATTTTTTGTAAAATTGTGTATAATAAATGCTTAATTGGTTTGAATTCTATTCATTTCATAAAACAATTTAGTGTTACAAATTTTTATGCCTATTATGTATATTTTTTTAGAAATTTTTAAAGGCAGTTTTTTTGTTTTTGTAGATTGAAACTTCATGAACAAAAGAATTTATTGTTGTTACAACTTAGAGATTCGATGCGAGTAACCATGTCTTTAGAGTCTCAGTTAAAAAGGTATAATTTTATTATTGAGATGGATAGCTTTTATGTTTACTTTGAGATTTTTATGAAGTAATACAACCTCTGTTTTCTTTTTATAGTCTTTCTGCTAGCACATTGTCTGTGTCCTCCAGTAGTTCTCTTGGATCTTTGAGTACTGGTTCATTATCAGCAAGCAGTAAGGGTTCATTAAGCAGTTTAAGTTTCACTGATATATATGGTCTTCCTCAGTGTTCAGTTGACCCTACTCTGCAGGACTTGCATAAACGTGTAGGCCATTTGATTCAAGGCAATTCACAAGTCAATGCACCTACTAGTTTTGAAGATCCTGCCACTACTTCACTTTCAGTTGGTCATAGTGTTCCATCTCTATCTCCACGTTCATCATTATCTTCCATCTCTCCACCAGTTTCACCATATGAATATGGCCCTCCTCCTAGTTATGAACAGACTCATCTAGAACGCCTACAAAGGCAGCTGCCATCAAGCATTGAGGAACAGTTATCTGATTTGAAACTTTCTCCTTGTGCTCCAGAATGTTTAAGAACTGAACAAAATGTGTTTAATGATCAAAAGCTGCGTTCAAGTGGTATGTTTCTTGTAGGTGAGCATAATATAAGTTTGAGAAGTTATGGAGAATCATCAAATGAAACTCATAGCAATCCACCTTTAAGTCCAATTTGTGAATTAGGAAGTGATGATCTTCAACCTTGTACATACCCTAGTTCTAATAATAAAAGTGTTTCTGCCGCTGTTAGTGATGAATCTGTTGCTGGAGATAGTGGAGTGTTTGAAGCATCAAACAAAAGGTGAGATTTCTTCTATTTCTGATTTAGTAATTGATGCAAATGTAGCATTATATAAGTAGGAGTTTTATGCTATTTGAAAACACAAATGGACTTTTTTTTTTTTTTTGACACATTCTGCTGGCCAGAATATGCATAGTCCATAAAGAATTATAATATATTTGCATTTTTAAAATGTAAAAAGTAATAATAAAATAAAATGTAAAAATTATTATTTTATATTACTTTATTGTCTATGTTTATAAGTGGAGTTTTTCTAAAATTTTAAATTTCCCAAGAAAAAAGTAATGACATACGATTTTAAATTTCTGAGTATTTTGGGCAATGAATTTAACTTTTTCTGGTTTTTAATTTCACTATCAATGAAAATAAGAATTTATTTATTCTTAACTTTAATTCTTGAGTATATTGAAGTCTCAATGTTTTGTTAACCTATTAACACCCTAACTAATTTTAAACATAGATTTTTTAAAATTATTTTAAATGCTCCCAAACTAAAATAATTGTGAAATGAGATTAAATTTTGAATATTCATGTATTATTAATTTTTTTAGAAGTATTAAGGGTAATTCTGCAGAGAAATATGGAAATAACTTTCTTGTATGTTAATTGATATTTAAAATATAGTTATATAATATATGCATAAAGGCAAAAGGTGAAATGTCCACAAAAAAAAGGTTGGGAGGGGGTGAAAACCGAAAGTAAACCAGAGTATAGAAAAGTGCCCAAAACTTATGGCAGACAATAGGGGATAAAAGATATTTAACACTTACAAAAACATCTACATTTCACATTCTGTTTTTATCTCTATCTTTGCTTTTTTTTGGTATGTCGATTATTTCACATTTTTCTTGCATTATTTAAAAAATAAATCAATGAAAAAAAACAGAAGACATTTTTTCTTTTAAAATTTGGGTAATGCCGATTGAAAAATGTTTAGTGTGTGTATGTATGTATGTATGTATGTATAATATAATTGTATTATTAACTATATATTTAATTAAAAAATTTTGACGTTCACATGTTAAATAAAATTAACAAAAAGGTTCATGTATGATCAAATCTGATAAAGTTAAGAATTTTGTTTGAATGCCAATGTTCCAGAATACTACAGTGGCCAAATTGAAGATCAAGCGAATAGACATTGTTAGAAACATGCAATTTTGCTTCTCAGCACTTATGATGTAAATTATCCTATGATGACACTATAATTTTACATCATCATTTTTAATCAACATCATAATTCTACATTATATATTTAATGCTGCTGGATGTCGTATCAATGATTCCAGAACTTGGCGATCATTTGGCAACAAAATGAATAATTCTCGGAACTTCAAGAATTTTGTTGATCCATTCATTAGGAACGGAGATACGCCGTGATTGGCCTAGAAGCTTCTAGCCTCTTCTCCCGGGAACTATAAAAGGCCGGCATTTTCATATTGTGGTTTAGTCCTGCCGAGTGATCATGAACTGGTTTTAAAGTGGATGTTGTAAATAGTAGTCCTGAATTGAGGAGCTGCGATTTGAAGTAGTGAGTCGGCAGCTAAAGCAAGAAAGGACCGAGGAATAGTTCAGCCGTTTCAAGAGATCGTAGAGCAAAGCTCAGAGGATCCCTTCTCCTGCCGAATCCTGTCTGGCCACTTTGTGTGCTGTGGACGATGCTCTAGACCCTAGTCTGCGCCTGTAACAATTTGCCAAAGACGAAATTGCGCATGCTCAAGCGTCGAAGGTGCCAAATTGTTTTTGGCATGCAAGATGATGCGCTAGCGAGTCAAAAATGTTGTGCCATTGAAAGTTTATTAACAAAACAGCCTTAATTATTATAGTTAAATATTATTTATTTGCAGAGTTTTTTTTTATTCATGACTCATTAATATAACTTATAATTTTTTTAAAATTTCTAGAATTATTTTTTTCAAAAAAAAAAATTGATTACAAAAGTTAATTTTTTTTCATATCTATTCATATATGAGTATATTAATAAAGCATATTTTGTTTTCCATGTACATATGATAGGCATTAATGCTTGAGTTTTTAAATTATATTAAATTTCTTTTAACTTAGGTTTGAAAGTTAATGTTTTTAAAATAAGTACTTTTTGCATGTGAAACTTCATTATACTGTTCCTTAAAGAGGGTTTGTTCATTATTGAATTTTCTACTGCAATCCTCACGAGTGAACTTGTAGATCTTTGCAGGTTATAAAAATTATTTTTTCGGGTGGATTTTTATAGTATGGCCCTTTAAATTCCGCTTTCTAGTGTATTGCAGTTTACATTCCTAACATTGAAAATTAGCGATATATTTGGAATTTACATTGAATACATTACTTTCACGAATTTTACTGGAAATACATTACTTTCAACATCACTCTTATTACTGCCATTTTCATACATAAGGGGATTTCGTACTAAAAACGGCTTTTGTTTTGAAGATTCCAGAAAAGACATTAAAAAACGTAGATTTTCAAAAGCGAAAAATAAGGTAGCACAGCTTTCTCGAGCAGCAAATGCGCCAATTTACTTTTATGTCCATCATTTGGGGCATGCGTAGTTTTGCCTTTGGCAAATTGTTCTGGTTTAGTGGATGCTGTCACTACCGGATTTCTACTTGTGGGCTACTGTTTGCTGTAGAGTGTTATGTGTTGACCTATGTGTTCGTCTTCTCTGTATATATTAGTCGTCTTTGTGCTGTCCTGTCGTCGCGTAAATAAACGTCATCGTTGTTTTCTACTGAGTCCTACTGTTTTGTGTTGTCTCGTATCTTACACCCACGTTACAGTATACTTCCTCAAGGCTGCTGCTTAGTGATATAAAATAAAGAAATTCAAAGTTTCATAATTTGGTCATTTTTGGTTTGCAAAAGATGTTTTTCATATAGTATATGACAGAAATATATAATTGGTTATCATTAAAAAGGATAAAACCGAAAATCTCTATAACGGTTTAAACTGCAGTTTTTTCAACATTACTTTTATTGTTTCAAACAACTTAAAATGTAATTATTTGCATCATTTTGAGCATTTTTCCAAGTGGAGTTATGGTGTTCTTTGTCCAGTATGCTATGCTAATACATAAATATTATCAATGTTTTATTATGAGTATAAAAATAACCATTATTGTTTTTATGGTAGCAGACTTATTTGGAAGCTGGTTAATGCAAAGATTTCATGCATTTCCTGTATTTAAATCTTTGAATTAAGACTTCATTTGATGACTCAATGAGTAAAGCAGTTAAATAAGATGAATGTCTTTAATCGTGTTAACTGGCACATTTTTTATACCTTAAATCTGACTTGATTGAGCACATATTGCTGCATTTGCTACATTTTAATATTAATGAACATGACATGAGATGATGGAGGTATTAAATCTGTGCTACTAGATTTTGATTTTCAATAATATGTTATTGGAATCAAATTTTTTCCTTGCGAAATAATGGTTTATTTTATGATGCAGTCAGAATTTTTCTATTTTCTTAATTCTATGTAATAAAATTTACTTTTTAAAGTTCTACTTTCTTTTGTAATAAAGTTTATTTTCCTTGCAATTTAAGTGGTTTTTAAAAATTCTGTACTGTAAAATTGCATAAATTTTGGTATATTAAAAATAGTGTAAAATTTTAAAACATTGTTATGACATCAAATTTTATTTTAATGAATGCTGCTCAATTTGTAGCATTTTGATAATATATTGTGCATTTTATTATTGATTCTAAATAGTTGTATTTTTATAGACTTGCTGAAGATCGCTTTGGTCTCAGTGAATTGAATTTAGAAACAGCCCAAGTACAAGTTAAATTAAGGTATTTCTTTAAAACGTATTTTACTAAATATAAGAATTTACTTTATTCAAGTACTAGTTTTCATGTAACTTGTTTCATTAATGTAAATTCATTTAGGACATATTTTTATAGGCATATTAACAAATTTGATAAACTGTGCAAGAATGGTGAAAGCTGAAGTATAATTTTGCATATTTGTGTTCAGATTGCCTGCTTAGTAACTCCAAAACAATATTTCTTTGTTAATTTTTTATTTAGTTCTGAATGAAAAACATAAATATGAGGAAAAAAAATTTACATTAATTTCTTAATGTTTATTAATAATTTGTTTAACAAATTTTTTAAGCACATTTAAATTGAAAATTGCTAAAATTGCTTGTAGTACGAGTTTTTTAAATGTGATCTGAGTTAAAATATTTTTACTAAGAGTGATAATCATTGTATTGTTTTGAAACTATCTAATGGTTGGAATGTTTTTGAAAGAAAACAATTAATACGATCATTAGTATAAATTAGGTGAGTAAAACAGTCCATGTATCCCTAACTATTTCTACTTTGGAAATAATACATAATTATATTCTTCAGTTGGGTATTCAGATCCATTTTTTCATTATGTTAAAAATGTATTTTTTTTTAGAATCATTTTCATTTTTTCAAAATTAAATCTGCATGCTTTTTTTTTTTATATCTGTTTGTTAGATCTAGTTGTAGATGATCTTTGATATTTATTCTTGCACTTCTTTTCCCTTTTTAATGTGCTATAAATACAAACTTATTTCCATGTAATTTGATCAGTGCATGGAGAAAAATTCTTAAACATTCGAGTATTACAAGTTCTTTTTAATATTTAGAAGAAAAAAAAATCTTAACATTTTTTTAATTGCAACAAAAGAAACCAGAACATTAAATTTTGTGTATATTTTCTTATGAAAATTTATTCATAGGTATTCAATAGAAGATGGCCTTCTTCATGTGGGTATTGAAAGAGCCCGAAATTTAACTGCTTTATCTGTTCCCGAGTATTATAAAGTGTAAGTTTTCTTTTGAGTGTTTAAATGACATTAAGATTAAATTGAAATGATTTCATTGGCTTTTGAGTATTTAAGCTCTTTGTCTATTGCTTACAAAATTAATTTTACTGTTAGCATTCTATGTTGCTTTCACAAACTTATATGGTATGTTCATCTTTGAATTGTAATTCTTTAGTAAAATTTGTCACTTACGATTTCTATTATCCTTATCATTCTAAATTTCTTGCATCAAATAGTGCAGTTATATAGAAAAGAGGACAGCTGCCATTTTTCTCGTTATAAGATTTAAAGTAGTAATATAACGTGATATATAATGCACGTGTAAAAATCATTGCAATTTCTCTTAAAAAATATACTTAGAAAATAGTATTCAAACAGTTATTAAGAAATTTTTATAAAATTTGTATTGTAATTAAAAATCGCTTAAGATTCTTAATATTTTCGCAAATATTCAACTTTAAGTAGCCGTCTAAATTAAATTTCCAAAAATAACTAAAAATTTCATTTCAAGTAATATTAATTCAAACTGTTGCGAAATTAAATCTAATTCTGATTCGTCAGCAATCAAAATGCATGTTTTAGATTTCTAAGATATTTGTTGCGATAGGGTTGGCTAGAATTGTGCCAATATGAAGTTTGAATTCCACCATGGATCGAACCTGTGATGTTTGGGTTTGAAGTCGCGTAACTTAGCCATTAGATAAAAGCGATCGCCAGTGTCTAGTGGTGGTTACTGGCTTATTAAGATATAATCTGATATTAATTCTTGTTGTAATACGGAAAAATTTAAAACATTATTTTAAATAAAATAAATGTAGCCACAAGTATACTCTTTCATACCAGCAAACATGTAGATTGCATTTGTATAATATGTATAAGAACTATATATATAATATAATGTCTGTTGCTCTCTTATTTTTTCTGTTCAGATAGTTTCATTGATAGATCATAATGTTTTAAATACATTAAATATATTGCTACAAACATATCAGGGCAAGTAGAAAAAAATTATATCATAGCAAATATTATATAATTGTTGAGAATTTTTTCGTTTTAAGATGGATTAAAAACTATTTTTTTATAATGAATTTATAGAGAATTTATTGATCAAAAAGATTTTTAGGAACATCAGATACATTTTTTTGCCAAGCAAATAATATGTTTGAAATTTGATTTTGACTTTAACGTTTGTGTATTTGAACTTTGAATAAAATATGTCATTTTAATGTGTGTGTTTTTACGTGTTGGAAAAATATACATATAACTTTCCCCCCCCCAGTTGCATCAAAGTTGCATTGTTACCAATATCTTCTGATGAATTGGGCACATTTACCACAAGTCCTTTAGAAAATTTAAACAAACCAACTATTGGAGAAACTTTCAGATTTAATGTCCCTCTTAGCAAATTATGCACCAAAACACTACAGGTAAACATATGGTCTGTTGGCAGCAACACTGAAGAAGAATGTTTAGTGAGTGCATATATTTTTTACTTCTTTTAATTTTTATGTATCCATAACATCATGTATTTATTTTGATAATTCTAAGCTGTTTATAATTGTAATTTTTATATTATATCTTGTAAAATACTAATAATTTAATGATACTGAATGGATTACCGTATTTTCTAGCCTATAATCCGCGGATTATGTGCATAAAAAATCCTGATTTCATGTCTGCGGATTATCTTCCGGTGCGTATTATCTACCGAATTTTAATATTTGAGCGGCAAAAGATAGTTCTTCTGAAGAATAACAGATGGCGTTCAATCACAAAAATACGCAATGAGACACGTGACGTCCAGGTGTGAATCCTCGGTATTGGTAGATTTGGCGTACATATTTCCCGCCTATTTTCTTGCAACAAGCGTAATCGGCATAGGGATTTTTTTGTGTGAAATATTTGTAACCGAGGGCGAAAAAAAATGGCTTCAAAATGACAGCGTGTTAGTTACACGGCAGAATTCAAACTCAACGTTATTTCAAAAGCTGAAGAAGTTGAAAAAGAAGAAAGGGTGCATTTTTTAAACCTAGTGGAATGTTAATAATGGACTCGATGAAAACTCATATCAGTGATGAAACAAAACGCGCTTGTAAATCTGTTTCCGCAAACTTATGCATAATTCCAGGTGGTCTCACTAAAAAACTGCAACCTTTAGATGTGGGGGTGAATAAATCTTTCAAATCAAAAGTTCGACGACTATGGGAGAAATGGATGAGTGAAGGTATCCATACCTATACTAAAAAAGGAACAATGCGTAAAGCATCGTATTCCGAAGTTTGTCGGTGGATCAAGCAAGCGTGGGACGAGGTGTCTCCTGACACAATCAAAAATTCCTTTCGGAAGTCTGGCATAATCAACGGCGAACTTTCAAGTGAGAATGAACTTGAGTCCGGTGACGATTCAACCAATTCATTAGACGAAATATTACTACTGGAATTGTTTAATTCTGATTCGGAAGATTCGGATTTTAACGGCTTTTAAAAGATAATTTGCATTTTTTTAAACTCTAGAATAAAGCATATGCATTGTATTAAATGTATCTTTATTTTAAATTAGGTACGCTTTTAGATAGAATTGCTTTTTAATTTGAGATTACCGAATATTTTTTATTTATATTTGTAGTATTTGATAATTATTTTCTTTTATGTGCATATGTAATATCTGAAAATATCGGATTAATGCTTCATTAATCTTGGGAAGGGAGCGTTCTTGCACTGTTGTTTAACTAGTGCGGATTATACGGCGGTGCGGATTATACGTTGACTTTGCAATTTTTCCTCTTGAAAATAAAGGTGTGCGGATTATACGCCGCTGCGTATTATAGGCCAGAAAATACGGTAACTAAGTTGTGTAAATTTTACATTTAAGCTGTTTAGGATCAATCATTTATCATAAGTGTCTTCAATTCATAAATACTAAGCATTTGGATAAACTTAATTCATGTTATAAAATTTCCATTTTATATCCGAAATAGCAAAAAAAATTATAATACAATTCTTAAAGCAACTTTAAAAAAACATGTTAATGAGATGTCAACCAGTTTAAAGTTTCATTAAGTGTTTTTTAATGTACTAATTGCAATTCGTTATGCTTTGTTGATATTACAATCAAACCAAGATTAATTCTAGGTAGTTGATATTTTGTAAAACTTTCATAGAAAAGAATCCTTATAATTATTTTAAACTGTGGCATGTTGTAGAGATGGGAAATAAACAGTAACATATTTGTACATTACTTAAGAAATTTCCTAACTTTCTACCTTGTTCAAAACCACTTTTAATGAATACATGCCTTTAGAAAAATAGGAATACACCCTACTTAAAATCCATGTTTTTAGAAAAAATTATGAACCAGATGCCATTCCAGTATCAAGATTCTAGCTTAGACTTCTTATTACCCCTTCCAGGGTGGCCCTATTACCGGTTTATAAGACGTTAAAAAATTTATAATTGTTCCATATTTTGTATTAATTTTAGCTCATTTTATTTCTATTTAATGAAATATCTCTTAATATCGCTATTTTACATTAGGGCAGCTCCCAAGTTAGTCTTGCTGATTTTTGTCCAGAAAGTACAGTGACAAAATGGTACAATGTGCTTAGCTTTCGTTTTATGCAGCCAGATCCTCTCCCTGAGAAATGCCATAAGGTAATGATTAAAAAAAACTCTTTCATAAAAAAAATGCTTTGAAAATTACTTTATTCTTAAAGTAAAATGAATTTTTCAATGAAATTTGAATTGTGTTATGATGGGGGGGGGGGGGGTCGGACGTAATTTTGTGTGTATTTATAAAAGTAGTGCTAAAGGATCGCAATTATTGTATTGTATTGCACAAGTTGAAATGACGTTATTAAATTTAGATATGGAGTGATATCTTCGTTTTATCTGTGTTATATTTTAAAGTTTACCCATTTACCTGGTTTGAAAAAATTGTGATTCATTGAAATAATAATAGGTTATAAAAAATATCGATAATTATTTTTAATTGTTTGTTCTGTTTAATAAAATTAGCGGTCTAATATATTTGCGTTTATAATTTATTCAAAGGAAGAAACATTTCTGAGATGAGACTTAATTCCATTACCTTGTATTACATGCAGTGTCAAGTGATTGTTGCTCATTTACTTCAAAGCATTTTTCTTTTAAACCTCTTTTAACATAGTAATTTTTGTTGGTTTGAAATTACTTATTTTGAAAGGTTGCCTAATCATCAACTTTGGTCTAACTTTGTCATATATTTAAAAGATTTTCATAATGAATAATATTAAGTTGAAGGTTATTCAATTTTACCTTAATAAACAGGGGCATGTCTTTTTTAAGTAAATTCTTAATTCTTTGGAATTTCTCTATAATATTCCAATTGAAATTTTAGTTTTTTTTCTTTAATTATTGTTCTGAATATAGATTTTATCAAATAATTATAATTTAAAAAAAACTTCTGCAGAATTAACGTTTAAAGAATTGAGTTGATATATTGTCTGAATGTAAAAAGAGAATGATGGATGAAATTCCAATTTGTATTTACTTATCTATATTCCTATAAGCAATTAATTTATCGAATTTAGTGAATTATATATTTATATAACTTTTCAAAGAATTAACTTCATGAACGATTACACACTTCCCTTGCATTACTAATTGTATCTCGTATTTGGATGTTGAATTTGCATTATGTTGCTGAAATGAGTAAGTTTAATTTTTTTGCAGAAAAAGGACAATGATGTTCGTTCAGATGTAGCAGAGCAATTGCATACAAAAACCTTTATGTTTAAAGAGGAAAGCAGTGATGAATCTACCATTATATCATCTCAAACATCTACTTTAACTAGAAATCAAGGTATTTGTTAGTTTGTCATATAAAGATTTCATTTTTATCGACTCTTTAACTTATTGGGTCTTGTAGTCACAACAAATTAACTGTACTTACTGTCAGTTTTTTAAAAATATTTTTTATATAAATTTTTATATTGCCTCAGAATTGCCTTTATATAATAGATAAATAGTTATAATTTGAAAAATATATTTAGATGAATATTAATTACAATATGTTATTTAAGAGATTAGGCGGTACTAATGA
This sequence comes from Argiope trifasciata, assembly GCA_026543055.1. NCBI lineage: Eukaryota > Metazoa > Arthropoda > Arachnida > Araneae > Araneidae > Argiope > Argiope trifasciata. Next base: position 5,041,675 of record JAPMOQ010049656.1, on the reverse strand, counting down.
GTTCCTCGTATAACGAATGATTCACTAGCAAGCTGTTTTACAGAACGAGTGTCAGGGAGACACTGTCACATACTGGATTGGCTTGTGTCAGTCTGTGTTGAATGTTTGTATGAAGATCATTTGTATATTTTCATAAAGCAGGTTTCGGTCGGATAGTGTTTGCAGAAGCGACTCCGGTGAGTTCGAGCAAATGCCTGTGTAACTTTAATCAACGAGAGGATGTCTCTGGCCAAATTTATGGGGTTAGTGGTGGATAACAAAGCCATCTATGAACTGGTGGAAGAATAATCAGAAATATCGAAAGGCGTATGGGGCTGCACTTTGTGTCACAATAAAAAGCTGCTTGGACCATTTGGTCAAGAGATGAAGTAATAATAGATGCAACAGCTTTACAAAGAAATAAGGGAGACTTTGAAAATATGGAAAATTATTGCATGAAATGTAAAATTTTGAAGCATAACCAAGGCTAAGGGCTTTAAACAAAAGCATACAATATAAATTTATATTATTATACATTATAAATAATAAATTGTATTATTATAGGTTTCAGTATTTTTTTCTTGTTAAGAATCATTTCATTATCTTGTTGTAGATGGAATCTTGTGGGAAAAAAAATCGTTTTATTTTTTAATGAGTGCTTCGCATTACAAGTGCGATAAGAGTGTGAATTATGATCGTTAAATAAGGTTCCACTGTAAACTTAAATTGAAATGTATATGATTTTTCTAGTGATAATATATTTTATAAAATTATATATTCTCTATGGTAATAGACATCTACATAATATAGGCATGATTCTTGAGTGATAGATCTCAGGCTGCACCTCCCTAATTAAATCAACTTTTCATCTCCCTAGTTAAGATTTGAACATTTACTTATCGCTATTTTAACTATTAATATGCTTTTTTTTTTCTAAATTTTATGTATAAAAATTAATTGCAAATTATTCAATGTTTTGTTGAAGACTTTAATACACCTCAGTTCTCTTTACTTATTAAAAATGATCTTCATATAGTTACAAAAATTCTTATTAGGTTCTGAAATTGTGGAATGTGGAATTATTGGGGATGATGATCTTGAAAGTGGTGATGAGGATGAAGATGATGATGAAGACGATGAAAATGAAGCAGGTGCAATTGAAGATCTAGTAAGTTTTACCGAATAGGATTGTTTTGTCTAAATATTTATTACCTTGAATTATTGTTCCTAAAATATATATATACTTTTAAATTTGTAGTGATTCCACACATTTTATTATTGTATTGTTAGTTTTAAATGTTATGTTACTACTAATTTAATTTGTGAAAAATATTTAATATCTTGTTTTATGAGATTAATAGTTTATTATTCCAGTGTACTGCATATTTACTGTCATTGAATGGATTATTTTTTTCATGTCCTGTTGAGTAGCAAAAACATTCATGTATTTTTGCTGTACTTCTTTTTATTTCATTACAAATTAAATTTAAATATATGGGTATCTGCACTAAAGGATAGTTTCGATAAAATTTGTTTTAGTGATAGACACCATGTTTTTTTCCTAATGTTATTCGTGTCATGCTGAATGTGATTTTTGAATTCTTCGATTATATAAAGCTCTAGAATATTTTTATGAATTGCAGCAAACTTGTATAGATTGTGAAGCAGAGCGCTTAGCAACTGAGGTCACAACTGCATCTTGTGTAGAGCTATGTGACAAAGAAACAAATACAGAATGTGTTTTCTTACCAGAGAAGGCGCTAAAGAAACGATCAGATGAAGCCACGAAAAGTGCAGCTATTAAAAGATCGCAAACCTTTTCTCCTAGTGCAGCTGTCAATAAACATCAGTATATATGTAGAGTAAGTAAATGAAAATTGTTTTTATTTTTTCAATATTGGAGCAATTTTGATAATTTGCATGTGTATTTTTGTATCCGAAAAGTACATTTGAAAAATAATTGTTTAATATTTTGGTGTCTAATGTAGTTTTTGCATATGATGTTCAAATTATTTAGGAACACTTAGCATATAAAGAAACAATATGTATTATAAAGATTTAAGTTTCTGTAAAAGAAATCCACCACCAATAGTACAGACATATTATTGGGTAACTAAATATTTGCAATTGCATATACATGTTCTTGTTTTATTTTTTCTTTATAAATGATGAATCCTGATGCAGTAATATCGGTAGAGGATTTGTTTTTCCTTCATATTTAAAAAGCAAATTAATGCACTTGACTTTATTTTGTTCTGCAAATTAAAATGATTTGTTCTGCTTAGAATGTTCTGCAAATTAGAAATTGGATTGGATAAATATATCTTAACATTATAGTAGAAGGAGCATATTTATTTTACAATATTTAATAATTGAGATTATCATTTTAAGTTTCCTAATTTGCTAGAAGATGTTATTTTTATATTACGTTGCTGTATTTTTTCACATCAATATGTAAAAGTATAAAAACTAAATGGCCCTCTATTAAATAGTTTGCTTTAAAAATGTTTTTAGCTGAATCGGAGTGACAGCGATAGTTCTATGCCTTTGTATCGCAGAGGAGGACCTTTTCAAAGAAATTCTCTTGAAAGGAGAAGTTTAAGGTGGAAAAAGGTTTGTTTTGCTATTTTCTTAGTTTCAAATGCATCTTTATTTTTTATTTATTTTTATTTTATTTTATTTATTTATTTTTGTAGGATGTTAAAGAATTTATTTTCTGAAATTTTCAGAGAATACTTGTTAGCAAATGTATATGTAGTTTTTCATATTCATTTTGAAAAGCTTTTCAAGTCATTAATGTATTGATAAGAGTTTCTGTTAAAGAATATTGCTTTAATGCTCATGTTTTTCTGCATTATTATAATGCAGAAAAACATCAATCGAAATCAATTTATTCTGTAAATTTTATTTCCATTTAATTAAGTATTGCCTTGCTTTATTTTTGCAGTGATTATAATGTTTTTAAATCCTGCGAAATATCGCTCTTTCTGCAATGATGTTGTACACATTTTCTGTATAAAAAATACTTTTTTAGTTAACTTAGAAAAAAAAAAAACATGACACTTATCCATGGAAATGCCGATTTCAGCGTTTTCAAAATTTAATGGTTTTAAGGTATCCGCATTGGTTCGGAGATGATTTTGATAATATAAGTGAATAAAATATATTTGCACAATTGTCATTAAAACACGTCTTAAAATTCAAAATTGTGATGCAATTGTAGTTATTTTAGTACACTCCCTAGAAAAGTATAAAATCTACTTACCAGGTTTGGGAGTTGAAATGCGGAAGGAATTCGAAAAATCATGCCTCTTGTGTGGGAAATCTGCCTGTGAGAAAAATGCTTTTAAAGCACAAAAATATTTTTTAAATCAAAAATTATGAAAAAATTTATTTAAAATTCATCACATTTATGTATTTCGTCTACTTTTTTTAAAACCGCCATGTTATTTTACTCTTATTCAATTTATTGCGAGCAGTTTAATTGCAGAAGGTTTGATTGATTCACTCACGTTTGATCGAGAACAGTACACGAATAGCAGTTCCCCCTCCTTTCCACGTATTTCACTCTGGAATTAAATTTTTAAATCCAGTAAAGCCTTTGTTACACTGTGTATTAATTGCTATTTTTTCTCTTGCCCAATATTGTAATGAACCTTTTTGAATTCTTCGTTGGCATTTAATTCGAATATAAATTCGTTTCAAATTTTTGAAATATTATGATTTTTGGCAATTTTTTTGGATTTATCTTGGTATTTTTTACTGTAATAAGGCATTTATATTTGCTCTAACTTTCAATACTGTTTATCCATACATTAATTTCGATTTATTAGAACAAACGTGTAAAATAGTTATTAGTTCAGTTTTTTTTTATTGAATTTAAGTTAATGTTATTTGTATTTTTTTATTTTCACTATTTATGGTAGTTTTGTTTTTGAATAAATTTGTGTGTCAGCTTTTCCTATTCTCCCTAACTTTTGTATTTAAGTTTAAAAAACAAATAGAAAACTAAAGATTATTAGTTAGAAAGTTATTTCTCAATTGTTTCACTTCGGTGAATTTAAATTGACTTCTGGTATCGGTTGAAGCTCTCGTCGTTTACATAAAAGGCCACTTGCTTTCTCTCTAAGTGTCATAGAAATAAAATAAAAACAGCTCTGAAACTTACTTTGAGCTTTAAGATTGAATATTCTAAAATTCGGTGAAAAATCTATTTTCAACGTAGGCGAACCCTTTAAGACCGAGTAGTTTTATAATAATTATACGATAATTTTAATATCTCAAACTTTTTTAGAAATTTACTAATCAGTTATTCGTAATTATTTTGCTTCTCAGTATTTATGTTTGGCACTGTTCATTATTTTATGGAGTATTTTTTTTTTCTTTGTTTCTAACATTTTTTATGTCTAAAAAATATTTTTTTTAATTTAAAAGAACAATTGTATTTATAGCCTCCTGTAGCTTGTTCAAAGCATAGAACATCAAATTATGTTAAGTCCAATACTGTTAGAACGTCTTTAGACCTTGCTTTAGACTTGCAAGCATTTCAGAGACGTCTCAGTCAGCAACAAGAAGAAATAAATAGACTTAAAGAACTGAAACGACGCCTAGAGGAGTCCAAAACTAAAGGTAATTGTTGAGATTATTGCTTCAAATAATTACAGATTTCGATTGTAAAAATGTTTGATTTTAAAGTACAATATTTATATTTTCAACTTTTTGATCAATATGCACTTAGCATTAAAGTTAATTTCTGTGCAATTAAATAAATACATATTTATAGAAGAGTGGTCTTCACTAGCATTTTTAAAAGGGGGAAAAAGGATTATTGGATAAATATGATAACGCATACTTTAGTTATCTTGTTTTTCTTTCTCATACCTGAATTTAGCACTCTTGGGTTTGCAATTCCGTGTGAAGATTCGTAATTAAAATGTAACTTAAACATAATTATAGTGAAGCTGCAATAGATTGATGAATGCTGTTTGTAATAATTTGAATTCTGAATAAATACTTTTTTTTGAATAATAAAATAATTTTAGTTTTGTAAAAGTTAAGAATAGAATGGCTAAAATAGATTCCGGTATAATTTGTCAAAGCCTTTTATTGAATTCCTGTTCAAAAATATCGTGGAAAGTTTTTAGAGTATGCTATTAGTATAGGAAAACAGTTATCATATGTTTTAATCTCACTTCATTACTATTATATGTGTGTATGTAATTATGTGAATGTTATTTTAGGTGACTGTGATGTACCTCAGTGGGTATCAGAAAATGAAAGTCTGCAACAGATTTTAGCTGGTGTGAGTAAGGGAGTAAGTGTTTAATATGTGGATTAAAACTTATAGTATAGTTATTTTTTATAATTTTTGCTTGTTCAAATATAATTTCTGCACAAGGTATAAGTTTTACTACCACTAACTGAATTAATGCAAATCTTGTTTGAAGACCTCAAATGACATCTCTTTTTGCTCTTTCTTAGATTCCCTTTCTTTTGTGCAGTAATGCTTAAGTGATTGTATTCATTATGCTTCAAATTCAGCTTATTCTTTTTATTTAGTTTTTCATTTGCCAGTTTAAGAGGACATATTCTCTATTTTTACCAACATGATTTTTTTGGAAATGCCTTCAAATTATAATAACTGTAGCTGTCTTATATGCTGTTAAAAATTTTTAAAGGCCCCTTTTGTGGCATATATAAAAATTTAAGTGAATTGTAGTTTTTGAAGTTAGTACTTTCTCTGTTGATGAAAGATTGGTTTATGTTCGGGGCTCTTTGACATTCTTATTTTCCGGATTTGAAGATTCGTAATTTTAAATTCTACCATAGAACTGCACTACATTCAACTAATGTCATGTCTTCATGTCTTTTATTTAATGTTTTATTAACTATAATATAATGACTGTTGTTAACTGTAACCTAATAATTGATTTGTTTTTGAACGTGTAATGATTTAAATTTAGTTTTAGTGTGTGTTTTCAGAAAAATAAACGTAATGGATGCAAGAAAAAGCCTACCTATTTCATCTTGAGCTTTCAGCTAACTTTTAAAGGTCTTTCGAGTTTTTTAAAGCTATTCTCAGTAAGCACAGTTCATAGATGCGCTGGTAGCGCAATAGAGTATTACATTGTGTTAATACAACTAATCCTTTTTGTGATAGTTTACAATGCATTAAATATTTGCGAGAGAGCACAACTTGTGCTGCGAGATTCTTCTTTGCCTTCCATTTTTATAGGAAATTTCACCAGTTGATTACCTTTTTTCAGTTTTCGAAGGAAAAACAGTCGCTGATGAAAGTGCCGTTAGAAATGCTTCTGAAGTCTGTGATCCTGAGTATTGGACTTCAATGCGGCTATTATTCATGTCTTATATCATTGAGAGAAATTTAGTCAATTTAATGACACCTAATTTTATTAATTATTATTAATTTCTATTTAAGAGTTTTTTTCTTTAAATTTCTGAAGTTCAATATTTTGTGTACAAGAACATTAGATTTAAAAAATATTGGAGGCTTTTTTTTTTTTTTTTTTTTTTTTTGTCTTCAAGATTTAATCTTCATGTACATATTTCTGTTTCGTCCTATTTTCTATATCCAGTTTCTCGTTCTCAGAATTAAAAGAGCTGCCGATTTTGTCATTCGTTTTTTTTCCCCGATTAATTCAAATAATTTTCTTTTGTAGCTTGTCAGTCATTTATTTATGTTATCATAATTTGAGAATAAATTATACTTAGAATTCTGCATTATTTGACTTATCTTTATTTAGGTTACAAAACCCAACTCGGAAGATAAAAAGATTGAAAAATTACTGAAGAAAACATCTAGAGAAATCTATAAACTCCGGAAAAGTCGTAAAAAGCAACCTGATATTACTTCTTTCAGGTTCGTTTCTTAATAATTATTTATTTTAAAATTGGTACGTGAATAAATTTTAACCGTTATAATTTTTTAAATTGACCATTTTTGCTCATTAGTTGATAAAGGCTTTAAATTTTTTCCTCCTCTTGAAAGATTTAAAAAATATATGTAAAAAAATTATTCCTTTAAATATTTCCTTTTTTTAATTGCAGAGAAAAAATGGCTTTCTTTACACGTGTTGATATGACAGTACCATTACTACCTGCTGAGATCGGTACAGATTCAAATAATGCAAAGAAAGAACATGCACAGTTGAGGCCTTCGCAGAGTCATAGTGGTGATAAAAACAGCCAAAAGAGGTTTGAGTATGTTGTTGATCCAGAGTTAGGAGTTCAGGTTTGATATAGAACAGTATTTTTTACAGTTGTACTTCAAATTTCTCAGTTTGTATGGCTCTACATTAGAAAGTGTCTTAAGCTTTAGGACTTATTGAGAAAGCCTGTTTTTATGCTTCATCTTATACTTTTCATTTGTTCATGAATTCATGAATATTGAGTGCCAAGTAACAGAAAACATTTCTGGTTACTCATGTTGTTTAGACATGTACAGTTTATCAAATAGATGCTGGCTTGTTAATGTTTATTATGGTATAAAAGTTTATTATGTGTTTACTTCACCCCAGTCATGCTGAAATCAGGTTCTTTGTCTATGCCAAATGGTCTTTGTTGAGTTGTGTATATGTATTCATTAGCTTTTAAAAATAATTGAAGATACTAAGCTTGTGAGAATGCACAGCATTTGACAATCAAAACTCCCATTTGAAATGGAACTTTAAAGTTTTATGTTATCTAAAATTCTGTTGAATTTTAAATTTCATTCTGGAGTTTTTGTAATCATGTCTTAAAGGACAACAATATCATTGAATTTTTCAAAATCCTCATGTATTTAAAACGGCTTATAAATGTTTTCATTTATTGACTGTTTATTTGCCATATTATGCTTATGACTCAAGAAATGTCTTTCTGTGATTTATGTATTCAACAGTATATTATTGCTTGTGTCTTAAGCTGGTATTTTAACTTATTCAGATGAAATCACGTTTGTTGACACTAAGATTCTTTTTGTCTAAATGGCAAAAAGTACAATTTTGATTGGATGTGGTTTATGATTTAAGAAATGAATTTCTGTGATTTTATATATTTATTCTTTATATAGCTTATTATATTAGGCTAATGTGATTAAGTTATTATTCATACACAATCAAGTTTCTTTGTAAGAACCTTCATGCAATTAATAATATATGTTAAACATATAGAAAAATTTAAAATTATTTTTGCTATTTGAGATACGCAGTCGGATTTAAGACTGATCTGTATTATCTTTTTTTTTTAATACGTTTGTTCTAAAATGAACCATTACTTTTGGTAAATTATTTGTTAACTTTTGTTGTTAGTATCTGTTAAGACATTTATTAAAGATATTATTTATATTTATTAATTTATACTCGTTTAATGAATTGCTTGCAATTTTGACAAATTTGTATTTCTCTGTAATTAAACTATGGCTCTTTTGAATTCTCCAATCTGTTTTAACTCCTTATCTATTGGTCATAAAGTATTAATATTATGCAAAGACAAAAGTTTCAGTATTTCACAAAAAGCATATTCTTAATTTTTTATTATTATTATTGTTCATATCTGTAGCACAAGTTTCTGTTTGTAAGGAATAGTGCAATTAAGTGCTCTTTGAAATGGAGAGAGTACATTATCGACTGCGTGGAGTAATGACATCAAGATTTTAAATTGTTAAAAAAATAGCAAAAAAAAAAAATCCTTTTGTAGTTGTAATAAGACTCGTAATTCTCAGGAAACAAATTATTTCATTTGCTTTCTTTTGTATGATTTAAAATGTCTGAAACTCAAGTGAAGCAAATAGTTTCTTTTTGCTTGTTATTTTTGATGATACTGTAAATTAAATTTGGGAATGTTGTCTTTTTTTTTTTCCCAAGTTTAAATCGGATATTTATGGGATCACTAAGTACTCAATAAGGTAATTGCTGTCTATATAAACTCATGTTGGTTGACTCCCTAAGTTATTTAATTTGTTGTAAAATTAGCATTAATATATTTTGATAACAATCAAATACATTTTCAAGCTACTTATTTGCATGTTTTATGTCTGAACTATTCTTAACAAAGAGAAGAAAGTTGATTTTTTTAAATTTTTTTTTATTGTGTTCTTATCAATCTCATTTTCATCGCTGAAGTATTTTGAAATCATGCCATTTATTTAAAAAAAATCCCGATTAAGTACTGTAATTATTTTTATAATAAACTTTTCCCCTTTTTGAATTCTCAGACTGATAAGAGATTACATAGTAACTCTTATGTCATAGGCACAATTTTACAGCACTTTAAATGTTTATATGTGTCAATTATTCATTTGCATCTCTTTCAAGTAATAAAACATGAATCTCAATGTTTTTACTCATTTTTGAATAAATCAAATTCAGTTTCAGTTGTTGGAGCGATTCCAGTTTCTTCTGTGTCAAATGCTAATTTGCATGCATGATAGTCAAAGTTAGTTGACAATCATTGGTATCAATTTTTTGTTAATAAATTAAATAATTTAATGGTTATTTATATTTTCTAAATTTATTTTTGTAAAGTATACTTTCCATTTAATGTTTATGTATGATTTTGATAGAAGAAAGAATGTCTGTCTTTTTTTTGCATCAAAATTACAGTATTTTTAAGTACAGAGTTAATATTTTTTAACTCTCCTTGTCATTATCATTTCTGTTTCTTTATTTGTTGCATTTAAATGCCTCCCGAAAAGCAACCAGATATTGCAGGTTTTTTTTTAATTTAATTTTTTGAGGGAAAATTGTTTCTTTGTCTATCATTATTACTAGGAATATCGTATTCTTTTTCAAATTTTAAATTTACTTACGAATTATCTTAATTAAACGTAATTGGTTGATTAACTTCAATCTTATTAAATTTATGACAAATTTTATTTTGATATTAAGATCTGAAGTTACATGAAAACATTTTGTTTTGCTTATATCCCTCTTTAAGCAATAATTACTATGTTGAGAATAGTGTTTCGAGGATATATTGTAAGTTGAGTATTAGAAAAAACAGTAGTGTATGTGTTGAGCAGTGAATTAAGATCTCGAAATTTATTTAGTTTTATGTCAAATTTTATTTTTAAATAGTAATTTTCGATTTTCACGATCTGTAAGTACCATTTTCAAATACAGTATTTATTTTTTATTGGGCTTTATATAGTAGTAACTTAAAGCTGGGGTTTGTTTTAAGATGTTATATTTAATCGAGAAAGCCGGAGTAGGGTGACACCAATTTTGATTGCGAATTTTCTTTTTTTTTTTTTTTTGGTGATGATTTAATAGCTGATATGTGTTCCGACACATTCTTCCATCCTTTGGCTAGTATAAAACGGAATTAATAACGGTTAGGTTAAAAAATAAGCGAATAATATCGAGTTGAATGAGCTAATTTCTCGGGTTTGAGCGTTCTCCTGGGCCAAGGTACGTTGGCAGGTTGGTATTATATATTTATATACATTTTAAAATTATTCTGTAGGTATTTATCTAAAAAGTCTATCTTCCTGCCCAGTCGTGTGCCATCATGCTTTTTTCATTTTTATTCAATTTTTTTGAAATAATTAAAACACTTATTTTCATGAATGTCAAAATACTAAATGTATCTCGGAATAAATTTCATTGCTAATATTGTATATTCTAAAAGAAAATCAAGTAAACTGTAAATAATTACTATCGAATATTAATACTAATAATAAAAAGACCTCTAGCGTCTGCAGATTCATGAAACTGACTAAAAATTTCTGAGCGTGTGAAGTCATACTTTCTGTCACTCTGTTCCCCTTTTACTGTCATTTAGTGGTTTTTAACGGCTCTATTAGCTGAGTGCCAACTTGCCTCTGGTGTCAACTAGCTCCGGTCTCCTTTCTTGCAGTCATATATAGTTCTGTGTTGCGGTAGATGAGCTAAACTATGTCTGAATAGAAAGCGGTTTTGGAGTTATTCCATTTGAGACAAAATGCAGTACTTGTTGCTTTTCAAGAATGGCCCTATCAAGTAAAAGTTTATACCAATCACGATTTGAATATTTAAATAGTAATATGTGGTATTGTATCATCAATTACTTGAATAGATTCGATTGTTTTATATAAACTTGTTTGCATGTTTCTTCTAGTCTGCACTTAATTTCATTGTATATTAAATCTGAATTTTGATGATTTAATGTATAATTGATTGTCCCCCCCCCCCAGTTTTTGGTGCAAAATAGCTGTTTAAAGAATGTATCATTAAAAATTTAGATTTTTTTTTAAAAAAAGATAGATTTAAGCAACTATATTAAAATATTTTAAGTTTAGAAGTCCAGGAAATGGTTTACAAACTATTTTATAATTTAAAAAAAGAATTATTTCATTTGTAATATAATCAAATATGCAATTCTCATGGTCTTTATGTGTCCTTGGATAGTTTTATGTGACTAATTATTTTTAATTGTAAGGCTTAGTGATCATGCATAGGAATATTGCCCTCGCATTGTTAGGAAGTGCTATGAAAGTGACTTTTTTTAAATTCAAGATACGCGAATGGTTTTCATGCAATTACCTCGCCTCCCCCCTTGAGTTTCGGATGGTAACAGCAGTAAATGTTAAGCATAATCAATTTATTTTGTTTGTGAGTGCTTAAAATGTTATTTGAAAGAAAGAAACATTTGAAATTTTGAAAATAGTGGTTAAACTGTACTCTAAGTGTAACTTTCCCTTTACTTTTTAAATTTGAGCACTGACTTTCAAAGTTTTTTAGTAGTCATGGAATTGGATTGGTGATATAAATTGAACATGAGAAAAAATTTCATTCCTTTAATAAAGTCACTAGAGATGTTTGCCAAATCTTTTTCTTTTGTTTATTTTGTCTTTGATGTTCTTATTTTTGTATTGATAACAGAATCGGAAGTCCCTTTTTGGTGCTCTGAATATATGCTCTGAAATTTATATCAAAACATGTCTTTAAATTGGACTTCACACACTGGTGCTTTTTATTTTACGAAGTTGAAAAAAAAAAGTTAAGTTAAATTCGCATCTTTTGTAAAATTCTGGACAATTCTTCTCCTATATAAATTATAATACTCAAACAAACGAAAAACCTTTGTGTTAATATGTTATAATACTCAATGTTAATATTATGATACTCAAACGAGAAAAAAACGCCCTGTGTTCATATGTTATAATACTCAATGCTAATATTATAAAAATCAAATGAGAAAAAAAAGGGTCCTGTATTAATATGTTTCAATACTTAAAATTATTGTTATAATGTTCAAACAAGAAAAAGAAAAAAAGTCTTCTGTTAATTTGCCATTTTAGCATTTTAAAAATGTCGGATATTGAACATTTGAAAACATAGTCTGTGCCTTCGCTACCAATCTCAGATTTCTTTTTTAATACTCTTGAATAGTTGGACTTATTTTTGTAAATATTTAGTTGAGAAATGTGGGATTTATGTGTACAGTTCATTGGATTAAGGGGTTTAATAAACGGTTGTTTCTTTAAAAATGTCTTCCTTATATTTGTTGGGCCATAAATGTTGAAGAGCTGCAATCATTCGTCCATTCGGTTCAAAATTTCCTGTCAAAATGTTTTTGATCTAAAAATATTTTGAAGTTTTGTGTTACGAAATTGGACTGATCCATGTGGATTGTACATTTATTTTACTAAACTGCTAATTTTGTTATTTAATATTAGCTTGTGTTTTCATGATTTGTATCATATTGTATTTATTATTATGTAGTGCAATAGATTGTTACAGTTAAGTGCTTTTGTCAAAATATTCTTTTTTTATGCACATAATTTTTTTTGTCCCAGAAATTTTTGCAAAACATATTTCAGTGCTTTTTAAACATTTTCTTGAAAAAATGAAAATTATATTTTGAAATTAATGAAATGCTTCAAATTACCTGAAGTTTAGTTTACTCTCATTGTAAATATATATTGTGGAAGTGTAATATCATCTCTGAAGCTCTTACTCAAAACCTTTTCTGTTTATTGTATAGTTCTTACAGCTCATTGTGTTCATTCTTTACATCTAAGTTGCTGAGATAGCTGCTTAGATATACAAAATCTCTCAAACTACATTTATTTATACTCTTAAGGACTTGGCAACAGGGTGGAAATCATCAGAGCTTATGGTAACAGTTTAATATGAAGAAATATTTAATATAAAATAGAGGAATAACTTCAAATTTAGTTTTTGAAGGCTACTATTTTTTTTATTACCAATTTGTCCGTAATCATTGAACAGTTTGAGGTATTTTGAAGAATCGTTTTTGAATTTGTATTGATTTTAAAAACTCTTATAGTCGCTTTATTTCATCTTTGTATTCCTAATCTTTTTTAAATCCTTCAATTAGAAATCTGTCTGTTGATGAGTATATTTTTGAAAATTTGTTAACTGTAAGAGGGAAGCTCATTGCTTGTTGCATACTAGATGCCAAAACTATCTTTTAGTAAAAAGTTTTTTAAAAAATCATTTATAAATTATCATACTGTTGGTGTTCAGTTGGCTTTCTTAGCAGATCATAATTTCTTTTTCTTTGAAACTGTTTGCAATAAATGATGTTGGAAGTAATGCAGAACTTATGAATCCAAGTTCCGTATTCTTTTGAAAGTATGTAAATAGTTACTTTGCAAACAATATAGCTAAAAGGGAGATATAATTGCATTTTAGAATATTTTTGTCGTCCTAATGATGAATTTAATTTAGTTTAATGTTATTATAATCTTATTGATAGGGACTGTTTTGATTTAGTTTTAGGGAAAAATATATTTGTAAGGATATTATAGGTTCAAACAAAAAAATGACTGCTGAGAAGTTCGGTTAACATATTTAAGCATTCTTTTTTCTGTGGTCATAAGTGCTAAAAATATATTTCCGCTCTTTGAATAAATTTGTCTTGTGCACATATTTTGGAAGTACAAAGGTGTTTAGCTGTACAAGTAAATATTCTATGTTTTGTTTTCATAAATTTATGATGCAGATTTTAGTACCCCATGGAAATAATTAATTAAATTTATATATTTTAAAGTCTAGACTAGATATATTTTTGATGAAAATACACAAAGTATTTATTGTTCTGCATCTCTGCTGTGATAGGCCTATATTGTGCTTTATTAAAATATATCTTGCTCATCTTTGAAATTAATGTAGATGTTTCAAAATAATTCATATGTAATGAATTTTTTTGTTCAATACTCTATTTCAATATTTGTGACTGAATTTTATACATATGGAATGTATTTATTGTTATCTTGTCAAAAATTTAAAGACAAAAATGGATTTTAATGATATGTTTACTTTGTATATATCAAATTGTATGTCTGTTGTAATAAATTTTTACTGTTTTCTCACTACTCTGTGTGTATTTTTTCCCTTTTTCAGTGATATGTTTCAAAATATTGAAAGTGTTTTATGGTTTTGTTTCACTTATCTGAAAAGTAAGTTTTCGACAGAATCTAGTTTATTATTGACTATGCAAATGTTCCATTTTCAGGCCTTTTTATTTTCAAAACAAATTTTTCATCTTAATACCGTCTTGATACTATAAATATCCCTTTAACAAGCTTTTTTAAACCCTCCTTAAGTGTCAAGTAACATTTTTTCGATACTCTTAGACGAAAGGCTGGTAAAGCTTATGTTAAAGATCTGTGCTTTATATTCTAATTTTGAACTGGAATGTTTATGAACGAATGAAAATTGGAAAATCTTGAGAACTAGGGTATACACATTTTAAAAATCGGTATTTAAATGTTATTTTTGATTTGCCATTTCTAAATGAATATTATTGATTGAAAGACTAAACTTATTCTTTTAATTCTGATAAGTTTTAAATATGTACATTAATTTTTATATGGAGTTTAATTCGTATCAGGGTTTTTCCAACCTTGTTGATCAAATGTTATTTTCTTTCATTTTATCATGTTGGTTTTTTTGTATTTAACAAATTTGCTGTCTATGTGATAATAGACCGATGACTATGTTTTTCATAAAGTAATAAGTTATTTATCTTTTCAAACTTCCTCGATAAGATTTGATGTGGATGTGATACGCGAAAAAAAAGCCTGATTATCATGCAAATGCTGCACAATTATTGAATCATCTGCTTGCCAAGTTGTGCATGAGTTTAGCATTGCTTGAGGGTATAATGGAAATTTATTTTCAAATAAATATTCTTTTATGCAGTTTACTGAAAAGCTGCCGAATATTGATAATTCGATTAACATAGGATTGACTGGATTATAATAATTTTGCGATTCGAATATTTACGTTGTATCTAATCGATGAAGCATTCAATAGGATAGTAAAAGTTACAAATTTCAGCCCCTTATTGAAATGTATTAAAAATGCTAAGCTCAATATTGACTGTATGGCAAATAGTAGTTGAATGAGGCAGCCAATTAATATATTTGTTATTGTTGTATCGCTTTTCTTCTCCCTAATGAATTCTCCGTGATTCGTATGAATTTGTTGGTTTACTGCTTCACTGTAACGTAACATTTTTTTACTCTAATTATTTTTGTAAAATTGCCATTTCAATCACAAAAATAGACGTTCAATGAATCAAATAATAAAACATAAAAATCCTCATAAGCTTATAAGATACAAATTTATGGGCTTATTATTGGAGTAAGGTTAAAATATTGATTTTTTTTTTTCTCCTTATCTTGAGTTATAAATGAATTCGATGTAGTCTAAAGAAGTGAAGTACTTGACTATTACTAAATTTCGAGTAATTTTTTATTATTTTCAATCTTGAGAAAGGTTTTTCTGTAGATACAACCAGTAACTGATGAAGCCATTATAATTTTCAGAATAGGAAATAGTTCATATTTTTCACATAAATGTTATAAAATAAAATATCGGAAAGCCAAAACCGGCGATGACACATATTTTGTCAAATAGACATTATTAAATGCGACTCTGAAAGGTAATATTAAATTCTTGCATTTGATAAGATCGTTTTCAGTCAGTTTGTGAATGTATATCGATAATTTGGATATAATAATGTATATGTAAACATATTTTTAAGCAGTTTCATGGCCGAAGAGAAGATTGGAAAATTTTTAACTTCGATTTATTCCATCTCGAGAGGCATAATTTATATACAAGAATAAGTGGTAAGAAATGCGTCAGAATACATTGCAGAAGAGCATAAAAAGAGCGAAATTTTTCTCTCGGGGATTTTATACATTGAGATTCGGATAGTGATTTTTTCGACACTTGTCGATTTAGGTAGAGGAATTTGAGGTATTTTTAAAAGAATGTAGTTAATATTAATGATTTAATACATTCACTCGGAATGTGAGATCTTGTAAAAGTAAGCATTTATGTAGAGCGTGTGTAGCATTTATTAAATTAAAAAGATGGAATAGGACCAGAAAATAAGAGGGCATAATCTCCCTTCAGTGGACAACACAATGCTTCAACTTCTGGACAGAATTTCCCAATATTCTTTCTGATTCAAAGGAAATCAGAAAGTAAAGAATCTTTTCATAGTGTGTCTCCTTTTTTAGTGGAAAAGGCAATATCTGGAAGTATTGGCGAGGTAAAATATACAAAGAAACTTCGATCTGGGGACCTGCTGGTCGAAATCAATTCTGCCAAACAAGCGAAACAAATTGTAAATCTGAAAACTTTATCAACGTCACCTGTCTTAGTTAGTCCCCATCCATCTTTAAATTCATAACAAAAGGTGTTATATCTTGTGGTGAATTATTCAATGTCCCAATAGAGGAAATTACTGAAAAGCTAAAAGGTCAGGTAGTGACCCATGTGCGGCGTATAGCAATACGAAGAAATGGCCAGCTCATGAATAGTAAGCATCTTGTATTAACTTTCAATTCCTCTACTTTACCAGAGTATATTAAGGCTGGATATATGCGCTTATCCGTTTGGGTGTATGTGCCAAATCCCTTATGGTGCTTCCAGTGCCAGCGCTTCGAAATTCACAATCATCTTGCCGCGGGACAATGACATGCGCCCGTTGTGCAGAAGTCAATCATAATACCACTAACTGCACTAGTAAAGTGAAGTGTGTAAACTGTAAGGGTGATCACACATCTTTCTCTCGAAATTGTCTTGCCTGGAAACAGGAAAAAGAAATAATATCAATAAAAACAAAAAAATATATAAATATTTCTTACCAGGAAGCCCGCAAGCTCGTTAAGTCGAAAAGGCCTAATCCTGGAAATACTTATGCTTCTGTTGTGAAAAAGATATCTGCTACCATATCAACACAATGGGATTTAGCCGATATCTCAACTTGTATTGGTTGAAAATCCTCTGAATCCGATGCAATAGCATCTAATCACGTTAACTGACCAAATCCCCCTTCGTTATCTGTTGTACCTGTTTCTGAAGATACTTCTGTTTTACCGGATCAAAGTGATTTTCAGCTTGTGACTAAAGTTAAAAAATTAAAAAAAACCTATCCACATAAAACAAAACCAGTTGTAAATACTGAAAAAAATCTCAAAATTTTATAACGTTTCACCTCGTCAAATTCCCACTACAATTGTATCACAAAATACTGTCTCAAGTGGAAAACCGACATTGAATACTGAGCCATTTATCTCGGCTCAAACTCAATTGCCTCCTTCTACAAACATTGCATTACATTCTATAAATGCACATTCTTCATTAGGAATGAGGATACAAAAGTCGGGAATCGGATGCCGATGCAGAAATGAGCTCTTCCACTGTATCAGAAGGGGATATATTAGAATATGATATGTCTGAAGACTTGGTAGAGCCACCACAAGTGTTTAGTCCTACACCCTCTACCAAGCCTAAAAAAGAAAAGCGTAAATATATTATCCCTGTTACCGTGAAAGTCCGAAATCTGGAGAATGTCGACATTCGCTGGTGAATGTCAACATTCACGTAGTCGCTTGGTGTATGTCCGAAATATTTTCTAGATATCCTCATTTCTCACTTACACCGGCAAATGTCGACATCCACAATGCACTAATGGTGAATCTTGAATATGCGTTTCATCTCTCCGTATCCGGAGAGGAGAAATGCAGATTTGCATTTTCTTATCTCAATATTTCTCTGTTGACCTTGTGTTCCAGCAAAACACAACGTGCTCTAGGCCGCACCTCTTTGTTGACGTTGCCTTCTGTTATCTCCTTTTCGAGCTCTTTAATCATCTTTTCAAATTCCACCAAAGCTTGTCTGTGATTGTCGACATATACCGGCGATGGTCCGAAAGTGCAAGAAATGTAATCAATTGTACGGTCTTTCACCAACGTTTTTGGTATGTGTTGACATTCACCAGCGAATGTCGACATTCTCCAATTTCGGTCTCTCACAGTAACATCCCTACGAAATACAAGAATTTGTAACATCTTGGCATGCTCTCTCTCTCTCTTTCTTTCTTTTTTTTTTTTTTGACTTTTAATATAAAAGAACTGTTACTTCTTTTTCGCAAACTCGTATACTAATAGTGTTTTACCATTATAATTACATTGTTTTTTACATCTTCCCTTATATTTTTCCTACGCCCAAAATTTGATCTTTTAGACATGTATTTAATTAACCGTTTTTCAATTTGAAGACTGACAAAATGCATTTTGTCCATTTGCAAACTTCGACTTGAAATGTGTTGATGTATTTAAAATTTTAACTCCTTTTATCCTTCATTACCATATGTTTTATACCGTGAACCTGTTTATCAACCGTAGGCTTGGCGCAGCATAGCCAAACATGGCTCTTGCGCCAAAAAACCAAACCAACCAACCCACTTCCGAAGCATATATGTACCAAGTTTGGTATTTCTAGGTCAAATGTTCTGATCTGTAAAGAAGAATATATATATATGCAAATTCTAACATACATTCATCTTTATTATAAAAAAACATATATAATTTCTGTCTCATGGAATTCTGTAATGTGCAGCTTTTACTGCACACGGCAAAGAATATCACAAATGTAATGATGATTCTGTGAAAACAATTGTAGATGCTTATTATAATAAGAATATAGCTTAGGTAAAAAAAAATCTATGGAGATTAAGTGCGTAAATTATGCTTCACTTTCAAAAGGCGTTCCTTATCAAGCATCGCTTCTCTCGTACTGAAAATATGTGATAAGTTTCTATGGAGCATTTTGCATTAAAAGTATTCTTTAGGTACCATGGAAGAAAAATGTTATTCATTGCTATTTATTTTTTAAAAAATCGACGAAGCATTCCTAAGAATGTTCATTTGCTATGTAGAATATGTAGGAATGATTGGATATTCTAAATATTCCAGTGATTCTCGTTTTTTAACGATTAGCTGCCTTCGAAGACAGAGAAATTTCACAGATTAATATCATAAGCAGAAAGATTATGGCATATTTATATAAATCACAGAAATTGCATTGCATGTTTGTATGAATTTTCGGAAAGAATCAGTTATTGACAATGTTAAATGGTAGCGTATCCTGAGAAAACTGTTGTGTTTGCCAAAACAAAAATTTAGATTGGGGATCTTTAAAACAACGAAAATTCCTTTCTGTAATTATGTATTTATCTAGGCATCAAACGGCTAGAATTATATCCCTTGCAGGCAAACTTCTTTCACCAACATTATATATATATATAATAAAATTGGCTTAATTTATGAATTTATAATATCTCTTTAGAAACACAATTGCAAGTTTACGAGTTTCTAAAATTAGAAGCGATTCTTTTTTAATTAATAAATTCATTTCAGGACATAGCATGAATATGTCTTTGATCAGATATAAGAATTAAACTATTGAGTTTAACTTAAAAATGATTTATCACAAGTTATAAACACACACACACACGCACGCACGCACACATACACACACGCACACACGCACACACACACACACACACGCACACACGCACACACACACACACACACACACACACACACACACACACACACACACACACACACACACACACGTGTATATATAAAGAAGAGGTTCGGAAAAAATATTAGACTGCTCACTATTCTATAGCTATAATTTATCTCTAAATGTTCTTAGTTTCATTGACTGTTAATGTAGCTGATGAGAATTAAATACGGTTCGGTTTAATTCATATGTATAAGTTTCATATCTAAGTATTTTAGTCTCTGGTTTTAAAAATCAATATTCAATTGATTCCTTTCTTACATATAAAATAGGCAAATATTTTAATTATTTAGATTTTAATTAACCTTAGAGCTATTTATAATAAACAAATTGACAGCATTTTGTTTAATTAAATAGTAAATTACAGCCCAGCTATTTTGAAATAGATGCATAACATTAAATTACACAAAGGGACATATATTTTTATGGAAATATTAATAATAATAATGGGAATTATTTTAGTTACAATTCACAGATAATTTTACCGGTAGTTTGAATTTTTATATTTAATAAATTTATATTTTTAATTTTTAATTTATTTTTTTCTTCATTCTAGTTGGGGGAAGATTTATTTTGAACACACCCTTATAAGTTGTAAAACGTAAACAAAAAAAAATCTTTTTAAAATGATTTGGCGTGAATATTAAAGAGTTTACACACTATTTACATATAAAAGTCATTCATTGCATTACGTCAGACAGCATTAAAGTAACATTAAGCGTTTTACGTAAAAGTTAATTTCGCTTTTTTGAAGAAGTTCTCTACTGTGCTCGAAAGCTCTAAAAGTTGGATGTTGTTGAACACAAAGGTTTGGGGGGAGATTCTTCCCCTACTATAGGGTGGAATAAGAGGGGGGATTTGAGTTCTCTGACGTCAGAGTAGCAGCTGGATCTCTACCTGTGACTCATTACATCGATCGAAAAGGGGCTGCCAGTTTATACCTGGTAGCCCAAGCCGAACAGCGCTGGTGATGAGCGTTGAACAGAACTGTAAGTAAAAGCGTGATTTTTTTTGTCTGGTTGTTTCGTTTTGACATGAGACTACCATTCAGTGATTTTTTTTTTTTGATTTATAACCTTGCATTATTTGTTGTTGTTTTGTGTCTTTTTAACGCATGTTTTTGTTTGTTGTATTCTATTATTTTATTTTAACGCTATTAAAAATCGTTTAGATGGCCGTTGAGTCCCTGCGCATCTCTGCGCTTTGTAGATGCTCAATCAAGTTCAAACCGAGATATTTTCCTTTATGTGTGTGTGTGTGCATGTTTTTTTTTCTTCCTTCTTTTTCTCTCTCTTTTGGCTGAATGTCAAGTGCATGCTGTTGTTTTTGTTTAGAAACTTTTTGCAGCAATATTTATTTGAAATTTGAATTAATTTGATGGTTTGCCTTTACAAAATTAGAGTTTCAGTTTCAAAGAATCAGGCATGTGTGGGAAAGGATATAATTTTTGTTGAGGAATATCTCAAGAGTAAAAATAAATATTCCATAATTAATTATGACAAATCAGATAACTTAATGTTGGAATTTACATATTCAAATACTTAAAATAATTCTTTTTTTTTCTTCCTTTCTCTGAATTGCGATCATCGTAATGCAAGCATTTTGATGCAAATAGCGCACTTTTCACATACATCTTTTTGCATTGTTTGGAAAATGTAAAAAGGTAAAGAATAGAATAACATTATAAATACTATACAGCAATAATATAATTTATTATTTGCAACATAAAATTATTGGTTTTAAGCACAGAATTCATTCAAATTTGAAACAAACTACAAAACTTCTTTCCTATCAATTTTGATTCAGTCTTCAGAACCTATTTTTATCATTTGATTATTTTGACTATCAGAGATATTTTATTTTTTTTGATAAACCCTTTGTTTATTGCTTTATTCTATGGATTCGATAAAGAAAAAAAGACATTTCATTCCAATTTTGCATGTGTTTATCTGTTTGCAAAGGATTTCTTTTAGCTTACTTCAGTTAATACCAAAAAGAATTTTACACATTGTAGAAGTGTCTTTAATTAACAAAATTCAAAATCCATATGTAGATATAGTATAACCAGCAAATTAAATCTACTGCCGATATAAGAAAAAATTATGATTAACATAATTTTGTTTTGATATCCATTTTAATTTACTATTCATTGTGATACTCTGATGAATAAGTTAAAGATTCATTTAACAAGTAAAATATTTCTCTTTTATTTCATTTAACCATGTAATCTTTCAAGTCAATAGAAATTTATTTAAAACGAAAAGTAATTTAATGAATATTTAATGAGGTTAATTTTATTTTTGCAGAAAAAACTTCTGTGAAAAGGTAGTTATACTTTAAAAGAAAAATCTTTACTCGAAGCACTTGAAGCCAGGGTTTTGAAATAATTGATGAATGGTTAAATTTATTTTTATGCTGTTTGATTTTATCACTTTTTAATGATTTTTTTTATATTTTATAAAAGAGAAAAGGGTTTTTTGAAATGTTTCTTGATGATACAAGTTTAGTATGTTTAAATAATTAATTTTCTACTGTTTGTACATTTTTCTGGTGTGTCAATATTGCTAACATCAGTACGTTTAACAAGAATTTTTAAGCAATAAAATCTCTTTGTAAAAATTGATAAGTTTTCAAACATGCTTATAAAAATTTGGACTACAACTGCAGTTCTAAAATCTTACTATGCTCTTGTAATTTTCAAGCTCTACTTGGAAAATTGGATCGATTATGCAATTAAATGATCTTGCATCTACCTGACATTGCGAAATCTACGTTGTCTTAGCAACCAACATCAGCAAAACAATCATTCTCATTTAGTCACAAGTTGACGCATGAAAAATTCTAAGGAGCACTTTAGGAGCTTTAAGGAGCTTTTTAGCAGAAATGCAGACAGCTGTCGATTAGCCTTTAAAGAAATTTCTTTAGAGACGGTTCTCAGAAAAACGGTTTTACTATGGTACACAAATTTATTTTGCGATAATTATAATATAATAATTAATATAAAAATTTAATATATCTGCGATTTAGGATAATTACAAAAATATTTTCAAATTATTTAAGCGATTACATTAACTAAATCTTGTTTTTGGATTTAGATTTATGCATATAAAAATAAGACACAGTGAAGTTATTTTTGATTATATTAAACTTAGCATTTGTCATTGACAAATTTATTTTAATCTGAAGTCTATTGTAAGATATGAAATGAAAAGAAAGTTAGGGGGAGGGTTTGTATTAGAAGGTTCCGTGTGATAACTGTAAATGAAGACAGCAAAAAGTATAAATGAATTGCAAAGGAAAAAAAAATATTTAATGGATTTGTAATAATTAAATATGACCCAAAATAAAGGCCCTTTTTTACATTTTTTATAAGACATTTATGGAAGTTCGATAAAAAATGATACAGCTGTGATTCCTAACGGCATTATTATTATTATTATTATTAAGAATAAAAATATATGATACAGTGGAAAATTCATTAAAAGACAGTCAGCATTTTATGTTTGCTAACCTTAAGAAAGTAATAATGAGAATGAAATAAAGAGATACATTTTATATTATGCCATACATTTATCATTTCCTAAAAATTCCTTAATGATTCAGTTTGCATAATTACTTCAGCTTCTTCGTTTATTCTGTCGCTTATTATGGAAGCATTAATGCAGACGGCAGTTTTAAACCAAATTTTAAAAACATCTTTTCAAAAAATGGCGAAAATCATGCAAAAAGCGAATTAACTTACAAATATAAAGCCATAATCAGTTTTTATAATTCCATTTTACTAGAGATACAAAAAAAAAAAAAATTTCTTCTTGCGACAATTGTAGAAACGAATTTTTTTTTTTTTTTTTTTATTATTTCAAATGTTCGTGTAAGAAGGAAAATAAAATGGTCTTGTAAATAATAACTTGTTAGTAGCTTAAAGGAATTTAGCTTATTACATGTATTTGAACTAGAAAACATTTTTGAACCAGAAGGCTCTTCCACTTGTAAATTCAGGAAAATATGACAGAAGAAGGTATTATTTATGAAATTCTAAAGATCTTGTATACTAAACTTTTCGAGTTTGGGATCCGAAATTTAAGAAATCACATTTGAAATCTTAAAAGTAATTTCCTTAATCCAATTAATCAATGATAACTTGAGGAAGTTGATAGTAACTCTCAACAATTTTTGTCGAAGATTGATATTTAGCACTTATTTTACCAATTTGTCTCAAGACAAGTAGTACTTGATTTTAGTTCTGATTTTTATACTGCTATACGGAAAAAACACGCATTTTAATCAAGTCATGCTATATTGAAAGAAATCGACCCCCTCCCCCTTTTTAAACCGGCGTCGTTACTTTTTTTTATATATTTATTAAAAAATCCTTGTCATCAAATTTCATTTCTTGATTTTGTAGATTTTTACTATTTATCATTACAATTGATAACTCACTTGAAGACAGAAAATTAAATATTTGTAGTACTTTTTGTATTGTAGTTCTGTGTTAATTGATGAATAATTAATTAAAAAGAAAGTCTTTGCATATTTGCAAATATTTGTGTTCAATTTAACCAAATGATTCAGTTTGATATATTACAGAGTTTTTTAAAAATCTTTTCATTATTCACTGTTGTTTAGTTCATAAGTTTGTTTTGATAATAATATTTTATTGATATTAATTATATCCTTTGGTTGAAGTAATAGTTCGCCCCTTTTTTTAATCAAAATTTTTTCATCCATACAGCAAATTATAATATCATTGCTTAAACTTCACTAACAACCGAAGTATGAACAAAAGCAATTGTTCTTATTTATTATAATACATAAACATTGACAGGAGGTATTAAAAAAATTATACAACTATTCATTTTAATTTTTCAAACACATCGCCTTTAAAACTTAAAAATATATCAATAATGAAACTACACTAGTTTAAACTACATGCTTTATCAAAGCTATACGTCATTTTTTATGACAAATTTGCGGAGTTAACTTCAAATATAAAATGTAAAAACCATTCACAATATTTATTTTCTACCAACGATTATACCTAATCTTAACAGAAAAGTAGATTATTTTTGAAAATTTCCCGTAACTTCAAAAACTTTCTATGCAGAAGGAAAAAAAAGACCCCCTCCCCTTATTTTTTTTTTCCTCTCAGAGGGTGCAAATTCACTGGGGGAAATATGCCTTGTTAAAAAGGGCATTGGAGGCTAGTTTTCCAGCTATTCCGCTGCTGTTCAGATAACAGAGGGGTTAAAAGAGGGCCTGAGATAAGGAGTGGAGCTGCTTGAATCCCCGATGGCTAGAAGCGTGTTGTCTGGGAGCCACAGTGATGGTGGTCCTTTCTGCAGGAAGTATGGTAGCAGATGCTATCGCTTTCGGCTAGACTTCAAAGCGGAGCGGGCCCACAAACATGATGAACAAAAGGTCTTTCCGCACTTCCCACCACCGTGGGAATTATTTTGCTCTCGCCGATGTTAAACACAGTTTAAAATTAAAGGGATGGATTTATTTTAGCGGAGAAATTGTTCATTATAGTATCTACTCTTTCTTATCGCATCACAGTTTTTTATTTGTCACAACTTCTGTTTTAATTTCTTTTATGTTTTATAAAAAATATTCTTGATTTATCTCATTTTATTTATAAATTCTTTTCAGATTTTTAACCTTCCAGCGGGCTCGGCCGTCATTCCAACATGAAAGGTCGCGCGTATTTCCCACATACGCTATAGTAAATTGTAAATTTTCAAAAGCGTAACTATTAAAATTATATTGTAAATAGCTTAGGATTAATAACTACAATCACTTTAAACATTTTTTATTTAAAAAGAAGCAGAAAAAATATAAACATAGATTGTAATAACAATATAAAATGACCACAGGTTAACTGAATCGATTTAAAAATAATATAAATGGAATTGCCAATATTTTGACAGAACAATTTGCATATAAAACATGGAAGTGCAAAGAAATACTACAGAATTTATGTATAAAAAGGATATAGTAATTGAAAGATAAATATGAAAAGGACGAAAATAGTTTCATTGTTATTTCATTGCAGCTTTGAAATTTGAGCAAATGTGTTTAGTGAGCTCCAAACATACAAATGTCTGGCAAATCTCACAACTGAGAAATCTCACTGAATCTAACAACTGAGCCTCGTTATTCTAGACATGTTTTACTTTTGACAGGGTTTGCTCTATTTTTCCCTGACGTCGCATCTTCTACTTCTTCAATACCTAGTTCGGCTTTTCTCTTCAGCACCTTTAATTTTAGCCCACTTTATAGAGACTTGGGTGCTTTTATTCAACATTTTCTTTCGTAAGAGCATTTGCCAACTGTCGTCAGTCTAAAACCACACAGATTTATTTATAAAATCATAAAAAATCAGATATAACAAAAACTTACATGAACGGTTGCGCGTATCTCTAAAATATCTGATATATCTGATCGGCAGAGACCTATTAACACCACAAACTTAAGACGATAGCCAAGGACAGGCGTTCCCAGCGCCACCAGATCTAAAGGTATAAAACGAAATTCATCTCTAGTGTATCTCACACATATTGCGAGCCCGCTGGAAGGTTAAAAGTGGGCTATATGCATTTTCATTCGTTGAAAATAAATAATGCGATCTTTTGGGTTTATTTACATTGCATCGAGACATCATGTCCGTCCACCTCCTCACTAATTAAAAAAGCCTTTAAATGTAGTTTTATTTTAAATATTTCTCATGCGACATAATCTTATATCTTGAGGTCTTAATTTGTATCTTGTGGTCTTATAATCTATAATTTGAAGCGATATAATCTTATATCTGCCTTAGCTATCAATCAAAATAATACTTTCTAACATTCACGACTCAAATTTTAAAAAAAAATCATTAGTAAATTATATTCTGTTTTTCTGCTACACTGCTTTTTTGTATATTTTCAGAATATCTTGATTATTTGACAAATCTATCTGGATATTCGAAATATGCAAAATAAAAAGAAAATGTTCAAAAGAAAATCCAGCTACTACCCCCCCCCCCCTTCTTTCGAAAAAAAATAAGCAGTTATAGATACTTTCTAAGAGTGAGATATAATCTTTTAAAGAAAGCAGTGGACTGATTTGCGAGATTTTGAATTTCATTATTTACGAAAACTAGTTCTTGAGCATAAATTAGTGGCATCGAAAGAAAATATTCTTATCAAAGGTATCGATATTAATTTTTACATATTTTATTCTGTTGAAACCTTGAAATTAATAATTTTGTACCCATTTATTACTAACATAGTAAATATTGGTTATTATCTTAAGCAAACAATTTGATATCATATCTAGTTATCACTCTAAAAATGCGATATATATATATTTAGAATGCAATTATATAAGCAATAAACTCAATTTGTTCGTTTTTAAAATCAATTCTTTTTATAGTTACTTAAATTCAAAGACATAAGCACTTTGATTTCAGATTTGGTGACCCTTTTGGGTTTTGCCTATTCCTCGGAGAGTCTAATAATTTTAATTTTAACTGTTCTGAATTGCTACAAAACAGTTCTTTAGTTTTATTTTCAAAATAAGAAATTCTCTTTCCGAGAGCTGATAACAAAAAAGATGCTTTGAAAATGTCACCAATGGAGCCCGTAGCCATCGAATAGGCAAAGGGATATCGAAGCCCTGTAATCCAGTTTGAGGGAGAGCCATGAAAATAAAAAGCATTAGGGAGTTAATGTCACTATTTAAAGTGAAATATCAAGAATAAGTGAAAATGCAATTATGTATCCCAGTGATTCTCAAACTGTGGGGCGCGTCCCCTAGGGGGAGCGTGAGCATACTATTGGGGGGCGCGAGCATATCCAAGAGAAAATGTTATTTAAAAAAATTGATTAAGTGACTGAAAGGAAAGAACACACACACACATACAAAACAAAATGCATTTCGACATATTTAATAATTAACTTATTAAATTAAAACAACTTACTAAATTGAAAACAAATTTAATAATTATTAGTGACTTCCTTGAGCCTGTCTTGCAGAGCAAAATTTTTCGAAGGAGGGTTTAATATTAGAAATAGACACTCAGTTTTTTTTTCTATATTTAGCTGAGATCTATATTTTGTCTTCAAAGAAGCCACAGCAGAAAATCCAGTTTCACAAAGGAAAGATGTTGAAAATGGAAGTAGATTGCGAAATGCCCTTGTTTTTAGTGCAGAAAACTCATCATCCACTCCTGCCCAAAATTCAAAGAGTGATTTATTACTAAATTGTCTTTTGGTATAAAGGCATAAGATTCTTGTTTTTTCAATGCTGAGGATCGGTGCTGCAAAATGTCAATAAACTTCCATATTCTTGGTAATTTGTAAAGTTTAAAATTAAGGTTGTAGTGTAGGTTTAGCGACGAAATACTCAAAATACATTATTATTGTATACATTTTATTGTATGCGGTGGGATGGGGGGCGATGAAAATTATGATTAAAAATTGGGCCGTGAATACTAAAAGGTGGAGAAACACTGATGTATCCCCAAAGCCATTTGCTGTTGCTAAACCACTGAGGATCTGTTCGGTGTTTTATTATCCTGGCTACATCGCTGGTTTGTACGTCATTTTTCTCTTAAATAGCCATTGTTTGAATCCGCTAAAATTATTTAATCTTTAATCTAATCAGAATATATGTTTCAATTTTAATATAAGCTGATTTATAGCTAACAATAGTTTTTACAAAATAATTTTACATAGCGACATTGTTTTTTTTTCTTCTTTTTTTTACATATGTTTCTGTAATTTTATTAGAATTGTGGAATGAAAGCAACTATGCAAAAAATGGCAAGTTATCCTTGTTCTTATTAATTCAAAATTAGTTTTAAGAAATTTCTCAGAGACATTTCATTAAGTTTGATGAAGTTAAGTAGAATTATATTATTTAGTGTGCATTTCATAATTGCAAGTAAATTTATTCTTAATTATTCGATTTCTTAAATGGTTGTTTGTCTTTACTTGGGATGCTTTAAAATTATTTTGGAGGATAGAGATTTTAGATGTGATAATTTTTTTTAATTAATTGCTCATATTCTGTATTTTTTCTTTCTTTATCGTTTGAGTATTTAGGTCGATTTTTTCACATTAAAGTAACTTTTGAAAAAAAATTCTTCAGTAAAGAAAGCTTTTAAGTTTTATATGTATTCCATTAATCAAAACACTGGAAGTAATTTAGGCTGCACCCACATTCGTTGTCATAGAGCCTAGTTTTCTATTCTTTTTCTAACTTTTTTAATTTCGAGCTGGTCGATAATCCTTTTCTAGATTATTCTGGAGATGAAATTGTTATCTTTTTATGTGATTATGCATCAACAGAAAATAGAGATCCTGAAATAAACTTTTGTTAAATAAATCTAATCATCTGTAGATTTCTTTCTCTTCAAGATGCGTTCATTCGCATTTGAATTATTTATGAAGAAGCATTTTACAGATTATTTAAAATGCCGTTAGATTAGAAATAAAGTACTCATAACGTTATATAGAATATCTATTAGGCATAGGATGCAAAATATCGATGGAATATATTTCAGAATATAGAGAAGCGAACAACAATAAAATATTCCAGAAATGAGATATAGAGAAGATGATGAATTGTTGATGACTCCAATATAATTCAATTGTCTTCAGATATTGATTCAATTATAATTGTAATACATATTCATAATATAGTGTAAGTAGTACGGCAGCCGATGACTACAAGTTATATAGTAACAAATATTATAGATACACAAATGTCAGTTTAATTGATGCATGTAAGTTAAAGTAATTAAGTGATTATGTACAATAAAAATCATTGAAATATCAATTACAAATAAAGATTGTTTTCTCAAGTAATTCCTATATTTTATATAAAATTTAAAATGTATGAAAAGAATAAGCTGTTTTCATTATCAAACGGTATAATTATATTTGTTTTTGAAACAATTTATTTTTCAAAAAACGAATTGATACGTTAGGCCATACTTTCCAATCTCATTATCTCAAATCAGTACGCTAAGACAAAATAATTATGAGTAAAGTTACCAACAAAATTATGAGTAACGGCTCAATAGTTACAGTGAACAATTTCATTGCACTTAAAAAGAAAAAAATTAAAATAATTAAACTTGAAAATGTGAAACATACATGATATTTTTAAATATAAATAATATATATAATAAACTAGTAAAAATAATTATAATATAAATATAAATAATAAACGAGTTCATCCTAATTCAGAATGGTTTTTCATTTGATATATCTCTTTACTTTTGATATTTATTAAGTTAGGAAAATTAAATATTGATATTAATAAAAGATTGGAATTGGTAGTTTAATCTTTGTAGCCATTTTATGATGCTGCATGTCTGTTTTTTCTTAAAAGATAATGGTGTCAGTTGATAAGCTCATATTGGACCAACAATACATTCCTCACAGAATTTAGGGAGGAGGGAGGGTATTTAAAGAATTTGTGATGATAAAAAAATGGATTTTTTAATATTATTAAATAAGAACGGCAGGATCGCATCTTATTATTTGATTCTCTGATGATCCACATATTTTCATGAGAAGTGTAGTAAGAAAAAAACACTATTTTTTTTCCCTCATGTGTATCAGAAATATTTTCGTAGTTTTTTTATGAATTTGAAACTATTGGATCTTAATAAACCATAAATATTTAATTAAATATATTTGGGCATCTTATTAATTAAATTAACTGTGAATTCTTTAAGCTAGTTATTTATATAAGACATGATATTAATAAAAAAGTCACATCAACTTGCTAGTTCTATTACATTTAGAATTATTCCATATGAATTATTAGAATCATTTTGAAGTAGATAGAAATATACAAATAGTAGATAGTTCGATTCTTCTCTAGTTATTTAATTTTTTTATACCACCCATCCAAGAATTAACTGTCGTCTAAAAATATTTATTCTTCTTTAAGTACAGTCTTTTAAATAAAGCTATAGTGAATTTCAGATTGATTGAATATTTATTATTATTATTTAAAATATGTGTATAATGGCTATTTTAGTCTGTCGATGCTTAATGTCTGATACTTAATGTTACTAATAAGTGTATTGTTTGCTCTGTGGGATCTCTCATATTTCCAGGGTATCCCACATATCTCTTCCATGACAGTAATAAATTAAACTGAGGTTCGAACGCATTATTGTCTTAATGGAATAATGACCTTTTGGTTAAGATCAGAATATTGTCCAATGCTGTGTAAACACGGATCTGCAGTTCGATCATGCTACTGATATAACTTATCTCAGTCTAAATTTATTGTTTAGTACATTGTTTTTTAAAAGATATCTGTTTTCTTAATTAATATCACTTACAATTCCCCACTTTTTCATCACATGAAATTTACAAACATTTTTTCCAACATCAACAAGAAAATAATTCTTTTTTCAAGTAAAAGTAATATTCAGCTAATAAAAACCAGTTAACGACTTATTTAATATAATTTTTAAATAATGTGCTTTCTTAATAAAAATGGTTTTTTTTTGGTGCATATGCAGAACTCAACAATTAATTCTATCTGGGAATTCAAAAAAGATATTAATATCGTTTTCCGTTAAATGTTTAACACCCGTCTATACATTTTGAGTTATATTAGAGCAATTATTACAATCAGTTTTTTATTCACTTTTCATCGATTGATTTTTGTAAATCATAAAATAACAACTGATTATGAGTTTAATGTCTCTAAAAATATTCTCTTATTATATCTCTTAAAAATTATCAACATTTTTCAAAAAGTCATATGCAGAAATTGAAACAGATTTTACTGAGAACTAAGAATGATTAGACAGCTGCTTAATTAATTTTATACCTGAATAATATCAGGAAACAGCTGACATTCTAACCACATTGTTGTTAAAGAATATAACATTATATTATGATTCACTCTTTATAGTTAAACAAAAAAGTAGCAAATAGCTTTGTAGAGTAAAACATAATTAATTCCTTACTAATTTTTTAAAGCTTTTATGAAACATACAATTTACATTAAACCATTACACGAGGTGATTTAAGGAGTTGTTCTACCAGCAAAAAATCCTTATTTGGTATCAAGTTAACATTCATGAAATCTTGCATATAGACAAAACTAAAATGAAGTTCGCGAACGATTTTCCGTACGATACATCCTCAACAGTATTTATACTGGATGATAATAAATACTTTTCTAATCATTATCCCAATCGAATCATCGGCGCTTGAATGCTCCGACGCAAGATGCTGAAGGGGGAAAACACCCATAAATTTACTGAATAGGAAAATGATATGAAAAGTACTGACTTGTATTACCTACAGGGCAAACATTTCTTTATGGAGCACTCCTCGGCTTCAGTATTAAAGAACCGAGCTTTATTGAGGTATTTCAATTTTTCATCTCATTATAGATATATAACAAGAAAATTAGCTAGAATCGAAAATAGCCCTCCTCCTTTCAATAGCTAGACGAAACATCGTTCTGTCCATTTTATAGATTTTCTGTGTCCACCTTTTAAAGGATATAGCATATCTGAAAAGCCAAAATTTGACAAAAATTCTATTCAAATTTATAATTAGAAAATGTAGAGACTTTTTAGCAATTGGAATTATTTAGGTACATGATTTTGATTGGTCAAATTTGTCCATCGTAATTGTGAAGATTTAGCTGAATTCCTCCCTAGAAAGACATGGATTTACGAGATCTTTTGTGTTCATACGATAGATTAATGAAGAAGCCAACATAAAATTAGCGGATTTTACACTGCACTGATATTTTGTTTAAAAAAAAGTTCACTTAAGAAGGAAACGCAAAATAAACGCTCTATTCGATTTGGGGGCATGGGGCAACTGTTCCGTCTGCCCCCTCCCTAGTCCGACTTTGATTACCTATTTGACTTTGATAATAAGCAATGCTCATATTGTTATCTAGGGTCATACTTCGCTTTGATTGTCAATAGATTTGCTGCCAATGCTGCTGCATTTATAAGTTTTTCCTCTTGAGTGATGGCACTAATTTGTTTTAGCTAATACGAATTTCATAGGGATGCCACTACAAGTGCACATTTCATTCTCAACAACATCAAAATTCTGTTTTTTAATTCTAAACTAGAATGGAACCGAAAATGGTGTTAGCAATTTGATTGTTAGTTTCGATTGCTACTGATGGAATGATTGTTAGAATATATACTAAGGAATCATCTACTTGTCTAGAGAATATAATATTGCAGTCAACAGACTGCACATCTAAAGCGTATTCGGATTTATAATTACTCTTATTAGATGTTCTTTGAATAATTCTAAAAGATCGATGAGTTTTTCTCCAAACGGAAGCTCAGAGTTTGGGGGAACTCTCAATTCCATACTTGAGTCAGATAAAAACTGCAAATTTATATATTTGAATTCCATTAATAAGACTTTAATTTATTGATATATAATGCTCGGGATTTTGAATGTTTAGGTTTTGTTCTCTTTACGAATAGCTCAAAAGACTTTATAGAGGAACAAGCGAATTTTTTAATCTTTGGTTGGATTGACTGGCTGAGAATATGAGAAACTACGTATTCGATTATTCACCGTGCATGACGAATGCATCATCAAGTGTATTTAATGCATTCCTTAAATGTGGACAGTAATTACAGTTGAATCTGATATTTGCATTTGGTAGTTGTATTATTGATATCTACTCATTATTTTTGTAAGTATAATTTTACTTAGCAATGCTATAGTATTTTTTTTTAAATTCACTTGCATGATTAAATTTAAATCTTCCAAGATTATATCATGTATTTGATTTAATATTGATTCTCTTGCAATCAATGTTGATTCTTGATTTTTGAAACATTTTTTGTTAAGTTTTAAACATTCACTGAAAAACAAACAAACAAACAAAACCCTTGTAGAGTATTTGCTATCAAATTGTCTTTGACTGTTTTTAAATTCAACAAACTTAATAAACAGCAAACCTAAGAAAACAAACTGGCTTCTTTTCTTAACTGAGATAATCTAATTCCATCTCCATTTCAATTTTATTTTCAGTTTGTTTTCGCTTTTCTACAAATGTAAATTTTAAAGAAGTGGGAGGGGGGGGGGGGGGAGGCAATCTTCTTTTTTAAAATATTAACCAGGAATCCGACTATAGTATAACCCAAATCTTCATTTTTAACATGCAATTCTGATAAAACTTTTGTCTAGTCACATCAACTTCTACCTGAATAGAATAAGAATTCTTGTAACGTGTCTGAATTGTAAAATACTTCCCTAGGATGGTAGCTTCTACTAATTGACATATTCACTCTCCATCTAAAGCAACTAGTTCAAAAGTGATCTGGAGTATTAATAATCGGAAAATAATTCATGCTTGCATTGCGAATTAAAAGAATACAAAAATCGCTTCCGATTTCAGTCGTTCTGTTTTAATTCAAGAGTTCAATTAAGAGTCAAAACTAACTAAAATTGTAAATAATTGCTAAGAAGAACCTCTATCTTTTGTACGAACAGTTTTTATTTTTATTTTAAAAAATAGTTTTCAAATAATCGTTTCAAACAAGAGAAGAAGAAGAAGGGGAAAAAAAACACTTTTTTTCTTTTCTTTTTCTTCCCGATATTTTTTTGTAACTCTTTTGCTTAGTATCGTCTCCAGTTTCTCCGCTTTTGAGATCTTGTGAGACATGTGTCAGAAGATTTGCTGGATATCGTTTATAATCTGCAATTTTTTCAAACCCAACCCAACAAATAACTTAACAAAGGAATATACCTTTAAGAATTCCGATTTGTGAAAACGAAACGAACACAATTATGTTGAGAATTACATATTCATAAGCGCATTTCTTTTCTACGAGACCTATATATAATTACAGAATCGAGTCCAAAATCGAGAAAAAGAATCATTTGTATAGAAATTCGGGTATTTTGCTCATGCGATTGATCTTTTAATAGCTACATTTAAAAAAGAAACAAACTATCGATAAAAAAATTGTCCTTGTTTGTTTTGCATGAGTGTTGTTTCCTTGCCAGAGGTACTAATTTCTGATTATTATTTTTCTTCTTCCTATTTCATTCGTTTCTTTTCCTCTATCTAAATTAACTGTGGTTTTATTATTACTAACTTCCCTCTGAACTCTTCAATTGATTACAATTGCGATAGTATAATTAAGGTATCCGACTAGGTTGTAAGAAGGATTTTTTAGAATTCAAAGTTTGTGAATTCTAGAACAGACTTTGTATTTAATACTATCTGGTAGCCGACGCTTTGCTGCCGAAGAAGAAATAATTTTGGAAATATCGCTTGAAATTTGAAATAACTGTATTTTTCTATTAGGAATGATAGAAAGAATAATATTTATTTTCGTATCGGAAATGAATACATTCATTAAAATTGAGTGATATATAAAGGAGAAGCGTAAATAATACTAATTCTATTTTTTAAAACTTTATTATTCAAGACTTTAGGGTTGTAAATATTTTTTGTTTTTCCATCTTCAATAGAAACAAATAAATGCAAGTATTAAGTATTCAAAGTCTTATCGCAATCGGACGAGCGGTACGGCAGAACATAAGAGACATACAGACAAACATCCATTTTTATTTATACCAGCGGGTGACCGAGCTCCGCTCGGAGAAAACAGGTATCGAAGCTAACTCGAAGATTTAAATTTTCAATTGTGATTTATCAAAACAATACATGCCATAAGAAAATTTGTGAAACCATTGGTGAAAAGATAACCGGTTAAAGTGCACCATTGTAAACTATTCTAAACAAAGTTAGAGTTTGGAAAGGGAACTATTCTATACAAAGGTAAAGATTGAAGTGTGTTGAAGTTCAATATTTTTGACAAATTTATTTAGAAAAACCAAACATATATACATACATAAGAAACATATTATAAACCTATAACAGCATAAACATAAAACTTTATTAGTTCGCCATATTGGCTATAGATGGCAGCACGTTACCGCTTGAAAATTTAAGTAGCCATTATGGCGAACTAATAAAGTTTGAAAATATCCTATCTGTAACTCCGAACTGCTCGACCGTAGCACTTCAAAACCGGCGCCAATCGATTCCTCGTGGCCGAAAACTCCAGACCCCCAAGTTTACCAGAGTTTATTAATTCTGGGGCGATTTTCGACTTGGCAACCATTCCTCGTATTATAGTATTAGATACATTACATAATTTTACTATGCCTATAATCATCCTGTAAATGCAAGAACTAAGTAATCGAAGTTTCATCGCAATCGGATGAGCGGTACGGCACCACATAAGAGACATACAGACAAACATTCACTTTTATTTATATAGATATATGAAATAAAACTATAGATATAGTAATTTTAATAATACACAAGAAATAAAAATAAATTGGAAGCAGTGGTATTTTAAACCGAAAATGATTGGTTAATTTTATCTTTGACCTAAAATTTTTCAAAATAATATTTGATATGTTTATATTAAGTCTCTACCTACTCTGCCGTACTTTGCTTATTTCTGATATTTTTGTTAAAAAGGCAAGAAAAATACATTTATTTTCAGCTCATT
This sequence comes from Argiope trifasciata, assembly GCA_026543055.1. Classification (NCBI taxonomy): domain Eukaryota; kingdom Metazoa; phylum Arthropoda; class Arachnida; order Araneae; family Araneidae; genus Argiope; species Argiope trifasciata. The sequence goes on along the minus strand of JAPMOQ010049656.1, from coordinate 5,005,312 downwards.
TCGATTAATTAATTTGCAAGTACAATATCAAAACTCATTTTCTGAAGAATGAATATCGGCACTGTGATTCATTCACGGACAACATGATATCTCAAAATCAGTCCAACAGAATTTCATTGAATTATATATGCATGCATCCAAAACCTTTGGAAGTGTGATAGACAGCAGATTTTAAGATAGCTGCTTTTAGACATGTTTTACTGATACTTTAAGCTCCAAATATAGACAAATGATGGCAAAAATACATTAATGGCAACTTCAAATGTTCGTAAAATTTTTACTTTGTGGTCACTTACATTTTAGGTAGTTTGAGCTGTATATAGATGAAGTAAAAATTGTTTCCATTATTTTTAATCGACTCTGTTTTCCCTAACATTGAACATTTAAGTTAGTTTTTAGGTAGTTTGAAATATATGTGGGTGAAATAAAAATTGTTTCCATTATTTTTGATTTACTCTGTTTTTCCTAGCATTGAACATTTTGTTAAATTTTCATTAAATAAGTTTTTTTTTTCAAATACTAATGAGTGCATTTTTTTCTTCTAATAATGAACTTTCAAGTAAGTTCTAGCAATTAGGAACAATAAAATTTTTTTATGTATCCTTTTTTTAAAAAACCGACTGCAAACCTAGTTGGATACCTTAAACTTATTTCGCGCGATTACAAAATACCTCGAGTAAATCATCCCACATCTCTTGTTTTTTTTTTGTTGCGTCTCCTATTGATTTTAAGAGCATAGGGTTTCTTCTGTTCTCATTGTCATCAGTATGAATGCTGAGATAGAACGCATTAAAGGATTGTTTCCATTACCACTAATTTTCGGAACTCCGGAGCAACAAGCAGAATTACTAGAGAGACGGCTTTGGTGCGCTAGGATTGTTCTGGAACGTCCCATATCCCCTCTACCTCCATCTCCCTGGCCTTCCATCCCAAGAAGGCTTCGCGGAGGATAGGTAAGTCCTTTTCGTTTCTCAATTCATAATATTGCCTGTGTTGACATATTATGAAATTCGGAAACTTTTCCTTGATTCGCTCTGCTCTATCTTTCAACATTTTGAGTTCTTTGCATTTATTTCCATTATTTAAAATCAATCGGACGCCTTCACAAAAAGGATCTAGGATCTCTTATGCTGAGATATGAGCCAAATTATTTCAACTTTTTTTGTGTTAGGTTCCGTTATTCATAGGGGAACAGACTCCCTTACAAAAATGAGCTAGGATCTTTCATGCTGAGATATGAGCCAAATTCTTTCAACTTTTTTTTTTTAGGTTCCGTTATTCATAGAGAAACTGACTCCCTTACAAAAATGATCATTCATGCTGAGATATGAGCCAAATTCTTTCAACTTTTTTGTGTTAGGTTCCGTTATTCATAGAGAAACAGACTTCCTTACAAAAATGAGCTAGGATCTTTCATGTTGAGATATGAGCCAACTTCCTTGTATGAGGCTCCGTTATTCAAAGTGAGTCTCCCTCACAAAAAGGAGCTAGGATCTCTCGTGTTGAGATATGAGCCAACGTCTTTCATTTATATGATAGTATTGTTAATATCCTGTCGATACTGCTACGTTCAGTGGTAGCGGGATGGTAGGCTGTAAACAAGAAGAAGAAATATTGTCAATATCCGAATAGAAACTCCTTTCTTTGGTTGCTTGAAAAATCTTTCAAGACATTGCAAGGATATTTTAAAATAAAGGACAATTGTGAGATAAAATTTGCTGTTTAGGAATTCGAAATAAATAAAATTTATAGGAAATTGAGCAAAATTTAAGAGTGCAACTTTTGCGTCCTAATATATCAATTACAAGTGCTGAATTATCATGCTGTTGAAGTAAAAACTTTCAGCATTTCATTGTCAGCATGTACTTTTCAGTCATATTATAAGCAGTGCATAAATTTTTCCCAAGACATAAAATTGACTGCACTGTTGTGAAATAAATTTTCAAAAGACGAGCTGAAATTTTTCACTATTAATTGCATAAAATATGCAAATTTTGCACTAATCACTTGACGTCTTGGATTGGTCACTCTCGGATTTTATGAGGGTTGTTCCAAAGTTTTACCAATAATATTAACTGCCTGTCAATTTATTGCTTTTCCAGTAATGTATTTCTGACTTTTGAAATAAAAACAATTCAATTTTCTGTATTTAGATGACAATTCATCTACTCAATAATTATTCCATTAATTTTACTTAATATATCAATTGATAATTCTGTATGCCTTTCAGCAGAATTCATTTTGTCATATTTCATATATCATATTCATATTTTGTATATTTTATGATATTCATTTTGTCAGAATTTCATTTGTCCTCCATTCAAGGTGCAAAAGAAAATCATATTTTTCTGTTTTATTCTTGATGCGTTTTTAAATTTGCTAAATCAAGCGAAATATTAGTTTTAAAAATGACCTACTTTTTAAATATTTAAGCTGTAACTAATGAAACAGAAATTGAGTGAATTTTGTATAAACTTTCAGATCGTACTCCCGATTTTTTTAAACCTCTATTACGATTTACTTAAACCTTCTGTGCATATTTCTTTAATTTTTCAAATATCATCGTATATTGGATCAGGTCTAAAAATCTTTTTCAAAAATAATTTTAAATTTGTGTGTATATCCTTTAATATATACGTATACAACTCATTTACGTAATTAGTTATCATATAGCTACAGTCAATGCTATTTTATTATTTGTAATTTTTGTTTTTATTTTATTTGTATTTTTTATCCTTTACATAGTTATTCATGTAGCAAATATTAATCAATACTGCACATAGATGGCGTAGTATGCTCTAAACCGTATGTATGTTTGAAATGTGAGTGATTTGCACTTAAGCTTTTTACTTTTACTGTAAACACTTCAACTTGAGAGCTGATGTGAAATTGATGCATGCAGGCACAATTCACTCTGTGTTAGCGGCAATATCTAAATTTTAATATAGATATTATGTGTTATCTTATATATGTGATCATTGTCCACGTGTGTGCGTATGTGAAACGAAATAAGAAAAAGATAAGAAAGCATCTTTCCTTGGATGAAACACACACACACAGCTACAGCTACCAACAACATATACTTTACTCATTAACTTCTGAAAACAATCGAACCTTCTTAAATTGGAAATATTTTTTAAAATTATATTTATCTTAGATCTTATAAAGGATTTTATTTACTAAATCAGATCCTTACTTGCTTAGACAATATAATAACACTCTTCAGGGTTCTGTCTAAAATATATCTATTCAGAAACTCGCTCTAACTCCCCCTCCCAAATACGCTTTTTGAAGGAAAAACAGATTGTTTATGAATTGAAGCTAAATTTTGTGTAGAAATGTTATTTTTAAAAATCTTTTGTAAAGAAATAATGCAAGTGATGCATATATGCATCACATCGCTCTGTAGGGTTGAAATAGAGCTTGAGGGTTATATATAGTAGATTTTATTTTTATGTAAAGCCTTTTCTTATGATCATCCTATTCACAGGGGCCTGACTACGCTGTTTTTCTCTACCTCTTTCCCCAATTATAATAGGAACATGAACAAAAAGAATTAACAACATTTTTTCATGTCTTATTTAATATTTGTAAAAGTTTCCGTGATCCTTAATTTAACAAACTGATATTTCCCCAACAACTCATTACATATAAGTTCCTCCAAAAGTATATGCAATATTTCATTAAACGGGAAAAAAAGGGCCCCAACATTAAGGCTCCACGAAATAAATAATAAAAGAAAATGAACGAAACCTACCATCTGCCAAAATTTCCACGATTCCATCTTTGACCTAACAAACTAACATTTATTTAACAGCTCATTAAACACAAAATTACACAAAAAGTGTTGATATTAAATGAAACATTTACAGTACTTAAAGCATTATTCGTGAAAAGAATGCCTCAGCTGAGGTTAATTATTACAAGGCAGCATGAAATAAATAAAAAGTTAATACATTTTCCGTTATCATTTTTTCAGAAGGGTGGGGGATTTTTTTTTCTGAGTGGCGGCTTTTTAAATCAGCTGTAGTCACGCAATAAGTGTCATTCTATTGTGTCTTTCAGGCTCTGAGGGAGGGAGTTGAGGAGTAATGTGGATTTGGCTCCTGCTCGCACTTATACTATCCACGCGAGGTAAGTTAGGTCTAAACACCATCTGCTGTTTTCTTTCAGTTTGTAACCAGTATTGTTTTCGAAAATTCCGTTTCGCAGCTGTTTCATGTTACTAAGAGTTTTTTTTTTTTTTACTACTAAGTACTTTTTGTTTTATTGGAATAACTTTCTATTTACTTTTTCTGCTCCATGAGTGAGTTCTAAGAAACGATTCTGTAGCTACTTTCTTATAAAGTCGAGTCTAGTTAATATATAAAGGAACAAAATAAAGTTAAATTGAATTTAATGGATTATTTTGATATTGTCTACCAGCATGTTCCATGATATTGGAATATAAAAGAAAAACGTAGTTTGTGGAGTTTTGTTATAATTAGATTTATTTTTATAGAGCCTTATTAAAAATTGCGATCAATATTCAAATTATGAAGATCTTGACTTTGGATATATGATTAAAAACGCATCTTTAAAAGTATGTATGGTTAAGAGACATGGTTACAATATCTAAGATTGTATAACACACATAATTAACAGAGCAATGAAATTTAACTATTCTAAACGGTCCAATACTGGTTCAAGCAAAGTAATGCTACGTTATAGAAGATAAATAAATTTCCACTACCGCACCATAATATGACAGAAGAAAAATAGCTTATATACATTTGTATTAGTGATGAAAGAAAAATAACAAAAGCTACAATCTTATGTAAACGTATATAAATAGAAATGGCAAATTACTGATTCGTTGTCATTTCTTGTCATGCTTTGCCCTAGACACGGCTAATCTTGATACATAACTTACTTCGGCTTCTTTTGATCTCTGAAAAATTTATACTATTCTTTAAATTCTGAAATCTTCAAAAATATGGCTGATTTTTTTCTCAATTAATTAAATTCAAAGTTAAATTAAATTAAATTCCTCAAGCGATAGCTTTGATTTTTTATGACTAAATAAACTAGACAATATTTTAGAGCACAGAATTTGCAGTATGTTTGTATATTTATTGCTGTTATTTATATCGAAAATTTTAGATTTTGTTAATTATGAAAGAAGGAATTAATTAAATGGAATGAGTGAGAATTTTGAAAAAATTCCATATTTATCACTTCCACTTTTCGATATCTTTTTATTTCCAGTAATTTTTTGCGGTTTTTATATACAGGGATGTCGAAATTAAGTTCTCCTAAGTCTGAGGGTCGTGCTGAGTGCTATATGAATCCTAATAGCATGAAATTTGGATGGCAGAAATTCTATATTATGTGTTCGAGATTTATTGAAAAAATTTAGTTGGACTCCGAATTTCCATCAGCCTATTGAAAACAACTAGTAACATTATCACACCTGAAATACATAATTATTTGGCATGATGGAGGAACACGAGATTCAAGGAAAATTTATTGCGTTTCATTAAAGAGTATATAAAGTGTTTTGCAAATGGGAAGCCTTGTGATCCACGGGACTCATCAAGGAGATATATAGACTATTTTGTAGCTCTGTAGCTCCATCTATTAGCGAATTCTTATACTAATGTTTTTCTGATAAATCTTGATTACATGATCAGTCCACATTTTATCTCGTTTTAATCCATACAATTACTTGTACGGCCCTCTGATTTGGGAAATTTAATTAAAACAACCTCGTATATTATAAGGTCTTTAATCAGCTGCATTTATTTATTTGTGTCAGAATAGAAACATTTATGAATATATTTATTCTAATCTTCAATGAAATGTTTCGAAATACAAGGACCTATAGCTTCCGTGTACAGTTTAAAGTAGCTATCAATTGTAAGAATATGTGTTAGCGGAAACCTGAAAAATAGATTAAATAATCTTAAAGTATCTATTTTTGTGACACTAGAAACCTTATTTTTCGAGATATTTAATATAAAAATATTTTATTTTTCAGTAACATTATTGAATATTTATTTAACCGGTATGTAATATGAAGTATACCTTTTATTTGAATTCATCAAAATTGTTCAAAATTGAGAGAAGAATGCAGAGTTCATTTAAGTTTTTCGCCTTGTATAAGGCTCTGAATTTCTTAGGGCTACAGAGAACTTTAGTTCATCCGATTTAGTAAAATTCAAATAACCCGCAAGTTAAATACTATTTAAAAAAAAAGATATAAAAAATAAGAAGCATCCAGTTTTTTAATATACGTTTGAAAATTCTTATCATTCGTATGCTTATGAAAGTAGAACTATTTTAAATTGTACATTAAATTTGTATATTTTTTAATTATTGAATTAAAATGAATAGAATCAAAAAATATATTTGACTATGTGAGAAAATGAGTTTTTCATTATATATATATATATATATATATATATATATATATATATATATATTTTCCAGCGAGGGCAGAGTACTTTATTTCAGCTGGAGAAAGTTTCACAATTTTGTCAGGAGATATTGAGGTACTTTATGGCATTCCTTCATCTGCACCACACCTCCGACTGCAACTGGTACAAATTGGGCTCAACGATGAAAAACTTATCGCGAAACGGGATGTACCAGAAAAGTTTACAAAAGGAAGAATTGTTTTCCCTTGCGGTACTTTTGAAAAAGCAGGGCTGTTTGTTTTCCGGCTCCTCACAGTTAAGCAGGTATAGCATTTTTTAAATATTTGTATAATTTACAGAATTATTAAAATTCTCGCTTCTCTTTGAAGATTATTTTTATTTTAGCATCATGTATAATAAAGACGCGCTTGATTTCCCTTTGGTTTGTGAAAGAGATATCCTACAAAATTGTTTGACTTTGGAGTTTTTTGGTACAAGGGTTTTTGCTTGGCAAAATTGCTCCTCATATATATCGAAATTCAATTACAGTGAAACTGAATTTTTAAAAATCAATGAAACCGTTAATAATTTAATTCTTAATTCTATTCAACTTAAATTCAAAAGGGAGATATACTTTAGGAATCATAGCCTAATTCTTATGTAATCAAAAAGATAAAAATTGCTATATCTTTGTTATAAAGGAAGATAAATTATTTTTCTTCTAATTTTCAGTAAATGCGGAGGCCTTTGTGTATTTCAAAGCACTGAAAAGATCGCATGCTTTTATTATGGAATGCTTATGAATGAAACTTATAGTTAAGTTTTAAAGCGTTAAGCGCTGTCTGTGTTCCATAGAAACTAATTGTATGCTCTTTTAGATATACAGGGTGCTCATTAAGGAGTATTCCAAATTCGCCGGGCTATTTATAGAAAATAAAAAAAAAACTATTTTTCATCAGAAATAAAAAATAGCAACTAAAATTTAAATTCATCACATTTATTAATGTTCGATGGGAGTTCTTTTAGAAAATATGTGTGGTACCAAGGCAATTCGATAACTCATCCCAAATTTTTTTCAGTATGTCTGGTGTGACGCTTTGAAAGTCTACAGATATACGTATTTTAAGTTCGTCAACACTAATTGGTAGCGGTGGGTTTGATGTAGTCCCGAAAAAACATCGATTATCGCCATACTCGTATATCTACAACCTTTCAAAGTTTAACTCTAGACATGCTAAAAAATGTGGACTAAATTATCGTACCGCATCGATATAGTTCGTATTTCTAGAGGGATTCACATTAAACATTTATAACTATTTAAAATCTAAGCCTTGAACTCTTACTTTTTAGTTTTCACTAAACTATAAGGTAGTGCTTTGCTTTGTTTTCTTTTAATAGTTCTACAAATTTGGGATAATCATTTATGAGCATCTCGTATAAAGTTCAATGCTTTATTCCCCAGTAAAAGTAAATTCAGCAACAGATTGCAATTCTTGGCTTTTTTAAAGCTTCTGCAAAATAATAATGATTTCCAGTCCACATTATTTTATCAGATATTTCAGAATTCCTGAGATGGAAAATGTAAATGTATAAATAAAAATGCATAAAAAAGCATAGTGAACAAACCACATTCTTATCCTTGGTAAGAAAGTTACATCATTCAGTACAATTTGAACTTCGTTAGAGTGGTAGTATTATATAAATCTATTTTAGAATAACATATCTGTTATAAGAATTGAGATAAAACCACTTGAGATCATAGATTGACCTTATTGTTATTTATTTCTTGACTTGAAATTTACTTAAATCCCTAATTAAATCAATTTAATACATTTATTGTCATTAACAGAAACTTGAGATTTTACTCTTGTGGAAATGATTTTGTCTTTTAAACGAATTATTGCTTCGAAACAATAGATTTAAAACTCAAAAATTGTATTATTCAGTGGCTGAATAATTGCATAAAAAGAAATTAAAGTCAGAGCCTAAATCAAATGATTTTATCGAGTCAGAAGGGTAAACCTTGATATCTATTATTATATCCTTTTTTATTTAATCATTATGATCATTTCAATTATTAGACCTTGAAGCTGAATATAAGATAAAAATAAAGAAAAGACAGATATTTTTTTAAAAATAAAATTGATTAAAATACAAAAAGCTTGTAATATTACTGCATGAGAAAATATGTAGACTGCCATACATTTTAAAAATAAATTTCAATATCGAAATGCATTATTTTCTTTTTAGGATAAAATAATGGCTCAGACTAAAACTATCGATGTACGCTGGCCTTCTGTGACCGTTCATGTTCCCTTGATGGTGGAAACGTATAGTTCTAATGTTATAGTTCAGTTATACGTTGAACCCCTGAAATGTAAACCTCGAAGTAGTTTTACGACGTATGTTGATCTTGTTTACCAAGGGGCAGCTCAAACTTCCTGGCATGAACCGACAGTTCTTACCAGCAAGGAATTGACTGATTGGATGTGGAATTCAGCTTTTGATGTTGTACTTGACTGTGAATTTTTCGACAGAGCGGGAAACTATACAGTAAGAAATTTATTAGTATTATGTGCTTGATTATTGTTCTTAAGAAAAGAAAAGCATGTTTCTTTTACTTAAACTTATCTTGACTTCTTTTATATTTATGAAAATGGAATTATCTTAATCCATTTGTTTTCACTCATTTCCTAATGAGCAATAAAAGGGGCTCCTAAATCTAAGGGCGTGTTGGTAAGGTTTAGACTTAGGAAACGGAGGCTTTTGGATTCGTGACTCAATTCCACCGAAGAACCATCGTGTTAGCTGGTCTGGTGCACGTTAATTCTGTCCGGGTCAAACGTTCTTCCGATGGTGGGGCATAGAATGGAGAGGGGGGTGCCGCCTCAGGTGTCGTCCTCGTTTACTGACCGAGGTTCAAAATTACTAGGTCCGTCTCAAAGTAGCCCTAGTGTTGCTTTAAAACGGGTCTTAGAATAACTAAACTAAACTCTTAACTGTAAGTCGGTCGTGGCAAGATCTTGAATGTAGTGTATATGCCTTTCTATAGTTTAAAAAATGCAAGGTGTTCTTTAAATTCCCGTAACGTCATAGGCTAAATTTTTTTTGTAAAATTATATTTAATAATAGAATATTTTTTCTTTACAAAATCTCCATTTTGGTTAGCCCTTATGCCCAGGTTCGGAAAGCTGGTGTGTCGTTCACCTCTGAAAATATTCTTGTGCAGAGGATGAAATGGGTCGCAATGGTTTAGGTTTCTAAAAATTAAATCGCAGTGCTTAAAGGTTCGAGAATATCTGTGCTATAGATTTAGAGTTTGCAACAGTTGTGTAATCCCGAGGGGAATATTTTAATGTTTTAAGAGTTAATTATCAATAAATCTACGGGTTTTAATTAAATTTTTATTTTAAATGAAAGATGTTATCTGATTATGAATCAGAAGAAAACATTTTGAAGGTTCATTAGCATTTATAATGAGTTATGAAATACATTAAAAATAACAGAAGTTAAAAAAGGTATTTTTAAAAACATTCCCTTACAAGTACAGGTAATTTTTTTTTTTTTTTTTTAAACTCAGAAAGATACACTTAAAGACGAAAGTGACTGAATAAAATATTAAAATCAAACTAAACAGCATTGAATATTATGAAAATAAATGAAAAATATTAAACATAGATTTAAAATTGAAATTTATTATAAATGTGATTAAAATTTTAACTTGGTTTGACTGTTTCTATCAGCTCCCGATGATTCTAAATTTTTGTTTTGATGATCATGTTTCTAGCAAAAGTATTTTCTGATATTTAGTACTCTAGTTAAAAAAAAATGCTTTTGAAGTTTATTCTGATTTTGTTTCACTTTGTTTAAAATTGCATTCGATTTTTTTAGATAGATTACACAAATAATTTTAATAATGAAAAAAAAAAAAGAATCCATAGAATTATGATACTGAACCGCCTTTATGAATTTCAACAGGATAATAACACATGATTCATAGTAAAAATTGAGAAGAAAGCTACTTCAAATGTATATTTTGAAAAATTCTAATCTTCTCATATTTCAGAACGTGAACCTCCTAAGTACTTGCAAGTAAAAAATGGGTAATACAGGGCAATTTATTCAAAATTAGAGCATATATATCGTTTCCCAAGAAAGAGAGGGTATAGAATCAAAAAATGGATATTTGTTCTCTTTACCGTAAGCTTTGATTACACTTTAAAAAATATGACCTAAAAATTCTTAAATAGTGCTTCGAAAAATTGATAAGCACTTATTTTTTTGAACAGTCATATTCCCACCACTATTTTGATGGATGACTAAAGAAAAGCAATCACTTTATCATTCAGTCAAAATAGTGCGATTTCATTTTGATAACTCTACATATATATATAACTCTTTTAATTATTGCTAATATTACACTTAAAATACTTTTAAAGCTGGAGTATTGGATGGAAGCAGGAAAGCGCTGCTCTTATTTTCAAAACTATGAAACACAAAATCCGTTGCCTCTTTCAGCCGCCCATCGATTATCTTATATTTATCTTCCTTCGTTAATAATCAATCTAGCCAATGGACATGGAATGGAACAATAAAGCTATAGCCTAAAATGGTTTCAAACATTATTAGGGACAACACAAATCTATATAAATAAAAATGAACGCGCGGCTTTATCTTATGCGCGGCCACACCTCTCATCCGATTTCGATAAAACTTCGATTACTTATTACTTGCAGTTATGGGATGGTTATAGGTATAGTAAAAGTATCTAATGTACAATCTATATACATAAAAATGATTGTTTGTCTGCATACGCGGCTGTATCGCTCATCCGATTCCGATAAAGCTTTGACTACTTATTACTGGCACTTAGGAGATGGTTATGGGCATAATAGGATTATCTAATATATTAAAAATATTTTCTGATCGATTTATCAACCATGGATTAACCACCTAATAAATCGGAGACACAACAGATTCAGTAAAGTTGCCATATTCAAGCTAAACGTTAATATTTCGTAGCTATTGTATGCAAATTCTATGTAAGTCATTTTCTGAGGTAACAGTTTTATTATAAAGTATGCGAGAAAATTTAAAGGAAATCAATCCTATAGGCTTGAAATTTTAATTCAAAATTTAATAAAATGCCAGCATTTTTTGCTGTAACTCCCGAAAATATTGTACAAATAATTTTGCACCATCTTAGTTTTCAAAAAATTATCTTTCCAACTATTAAAAAGATTTAATGGCATAAATATTTTTATATGTTTAATAAATTTTAAAAGAAAATATTTTAATCTCATTTTTTAACCTTAAACTTGAGAATTCTGAACAAATATTATACGAATCATGAGATACAATAAATAGTTTCTTTCCTTACTATTTTGAAAGCACACTTAGTTTTACAATTCTGAAATACTACACAAACTCTAGCATATAAAAAGAGATATTTGTTTGTTGAGTAGAATAATAAAAAGGGAATAAATACTATTTATGCTTCTCATTTATATATCCTTCAATTTCAATGAATGCATTCATTACTGACAAGAAAATAAATATCAGTCTTAATTAAACAAGACAACTATATCAAATTCCAATATTCTGATATTTCAAAGATTATTACTTCTGCGGCAGCAACGCGCTGGGTACCAGCTAGTTAGTTATAGAGGAAATGAAATTCTTTTTGTTTAATATGATAATTGTACCAGCCATTATTAATATATTTTATAATTCACCACTAAAACTTTATTAAATATCTTAATCAATTTTCCCCAATTGATTAGCAGATGACGCTTTTAGCACAAAATCCAAATTAAATTTAATCAATTAATTATTGATTTTGATTTGGTTAAAATATTATACTGCCAATGAAACACATACCTGAACATAATTTCAGAACTAATTTATGGAGTGTAAAAAATTAGTAATAAAATTCCATTTTTGTAAATATGAAGCAAGTCAAGCCTTATAAGCATGTAACTCGTAGTTTTAATATAGCTACATTGTCTGTAAAGATCGACATTTTCTCTTTGTAAAATTATAAAAGATTTCAGAAGAAATTTGTCATGACGTATTCTTTTCAGGTCCATGTCCGAACTGATATTCCTCATGCACCTGAAGTAGCTGTGAGTGACACAATACTCGTCATGTGGAGTCATCGTTATTCCGTTAGTGTAGCCAAGAGCTCTGTTCAACCCTGTGACGGCAGCCTCTCTGTAATCTACCATTATCCAAGATGCATTTTGGATCAGGATAGAATACGGGTTTATGGAAAAGCTCCCAGAGGTCCACTGAAGTACATTCGAGAAAGTCGGATAGAAAATGGCAAACATTCCACTAAGCTTTCTTGCGATATCTTTCAAGATGAATTCCAAGAATACTGCTTCAGTTTTGTCAGTATTGCACGGAATGGCGCCGTGTTTGATTTGAAAACTCACTGTCTTCCAACCCTTACTGACAGTAGTAAGATCATTGCTTTTCTTTCAGTACCGTCAGTTCACGTTATATAGGCCACAGTGCACATAACATAACATTCAACTGCGTGTTTTGTTATGCTCACCTCTTCTTTTCTTTCAAGATGCACGATAAAGACTAAATTTATATCGATGCAAGCCACTGGCCACATATCACGTGAACATGAATACGTCATTTGTAGCTTTCTTTCGATTATATTTAAGATTATTTACTCAAATAATTAGTAGCTAGGTGAACATGTTCTTATTCTTAATATTTATTAAATATCTATATTACTATATATATGATTGAGCAGAATATAAGAGAGATTTAAAGTTATACGTGTATTTGTTTGAAAAACGAATCCTACATGAAATATTTTTAAAGAAAATAACATTAGCTTTAAATTTATCTTGTGCATATTATTAGATATTTAGATTAGATTATTAGATATTATTAGATAGTTAGAAAAGTTTTTAGTTCCATTAGATATATTATCAAATATTATTAGATAGTTCGAATAGTTTTAGTCTTTTTCCGAAGGCTTGCACAGTTCTCTGAAGGAACGTCAAATTGTTGTTATCAATCTTTGAAGTATTTAAATATTTTATGAAAAACAATGCGGTTATCAATGTTGTTTTCTGTTCACCATCGACATTAATTCAATTGTGTTAGCCAGATGTGGGAGGCAACGCGAAAAACCTAAAGTCATTTTTGGTGTTTCATGCTAGGCAATAAATGCGATTTAATTATTGAAATGGCAAGAATGTTTTTTAAGCCACAAAATGTTAAAAATCCCAAGCCAAGACATGCTTTGCTGTTTATGGGGACTATGCTCAAAGTAAAAGGGCAGCACACTTTTAGTTTGAGAAATCATATTTAATATTTAAGACAGACAATATTTCAATGTCCCAAATTATGGACAATGACAACCAAATTAAACAGATGACCTCGAATAATCAACATAATACTATTCATGATACTAATAATTGAATTTGTCCACTTATGAGCAATTGATACTATTTAGCTTTAGTATCGTCCCAGTTAAGAAAAAACTTTACTAAGTCTCTATTTTATTCATTGCTCAAACACCGCGAAAATAATTCATCTTTGAAATAGAGGAAATCTGGCGATTATAAAAAATACTAAATAAAAACGGGAAATATTAGAGTGAAATGCAGCTAATCACCTCAAAAGCCGATATGCATTTCTTGAAATTTATATTCTGTTGCTATTGGGATTCGAAGGCCTTTTATGTGCTAGTACCTTCTAACCAAATTAGGTTAAACATAGTAGCCAGATGGATAATTTTCAGCAAGTTCATTAACCAGAGCGCTCATAATTGTCCAACCATTAAAGGGGTTATCTTTTATAAGGATTACCTCACGGCATTTATGTCTGATTACGGAAATTGTAAGATCTTTGCGAGAAATCATTATCTGGTCTTGTATCTGGTCCATTAGAAAATTATACGTCCCCTCTTTACAAAAATCATTAAAAAAAATCTGATCTGTAAGCTGCCCTTTAAGCAAATATTTAAGAAATAGTTAGAAATAATTTATGAAAGTGAGAAAATGAAACATATCAAACGATGGAAAATCCTTATCAAATAAAATGGTACCATTTTCAGTGCAACAAATTATTTTCGACCTCCTCCCCCAAATCAGCAGAGACTTTTAGAACATCTCAATATATCACATTTAAACCTTATCTGTATTAGATTACAAACGCAATATGAAATGGGTACTTGGCCAAATATAAGTAATACTATTTTCTTCAGTAACGTGTCATTTACTGAAAAAATAGTTTTGTTTATTTTAGAATTACGTAAATTTTAAGTAATAGAACAAAAATGAGAGTGTCTCGTATATATATCGCAGCGTAGATTAGGGTCAAATCTCTCGACTTCACTTTTTGTGTTAATTCACAATTTAGTAAAAAATATATATATAAATAAAAAAGGCATACACACACATATATATTCTTATACTTCGAGAAAAGATATTTTTACAGTTTTTAAAAATATCTGGACAGTTATTAATAAGCATGCAGTATGAATTTTTATTGAATTAAATTTTCTTGTCCCATTCTAAATATTAAACATTTGATAACATTAAAATATTTGCAGCTTCATAGCTTATGTTTTAGTACTTGTGGTATCATAGAGTATATTTAGGATGAAAAATGTGAAAATGAAAAATATTTTTAAATACATTTTCTAAGATTATACTCAATAAAATCTTGGAGCTAAATTAAAAACAGGGTTATCTATCTAAAATGAAACTCAAGCGTCGAAGTTATTAGCAGCGATAACGAAGTGACCTTGCGATCAGGAATTCAGGATAGAAATGCTCAAATTAGTTATTAAATCTTCTGCATGTCAACGAATCACAGAAAAACTTTAATATGCTTATGAATGTGAAAGAAAATAAGAATCATAGTTTTCACTCTGCTGTAAGCAATTTGTATTCTCCAAATATGTATTCTGAAAATAAATAATTAAATAAAAAAATCCAGCATACCAAGAAAAAAAACCAAATAAATCAATAGAAAAATATTAATTATTTCGTTGCCAAATAATCCACAAATCGTAGCATATCTTTAAAAAAAAAAAGACATAATACGCTCCATTCCAATTAGGATGCTCAAAAAATGAAACCACCAAGTAACTCATCGAGAAAAAGTTTGTCGCTGTGCCAAAGATGGTCTTTTTGAATACTTACTGTAATAATTTTTTTTGTATTTTTATTAACATTAAAGCACATTTTTCTTTCGTTTCTTATATTTTTTTTTGTTTTCTTGTATGCAAAAAGGAAATATTGCAATTATCGAAACATTCGAACACGAAATTTTAACGATCTCTTTGAATACGAAGAGCACATTTTAAGAATTATGCTTTTTTGGTCTATGAACATGACAAATCAAAACTGCTGTAACCTTGATGAATGAAATTTGGTTATATATAATCTTATATATATAATCAAATTTCACTACGGCAATCTTTATTAAATTTCTAACCAAATTCATTAAAAGGTTGATAGTCTGTGGTTCAATACTTTTGTGTACATTGTACTGAAAAGCTCAAAACTTCAATAAATGGACTAACTATTTCATAACATGTAAAGAGTAAATTTTTATCAAATTTTGATCCAAATTTTTCTAAGGATTGAAAGTTTGTTGGTCTGTATTTTGTCATGTATATAAACGCGATAATTCAAAAACTTAATGAATTCTATTCATGTACTTTGGTATAAGACTACAATTGCATTTCTATGGCAGATTGTGCCTGAAAAAAAGTATCCAAAATACATATTCCATTTTATGATATTTGCGTATTAACAACATGTAACCGATTAATTGCCAAAAATCAACGAAGATCTCATGCTAGATTCAATAAAGTCGCATTAGCATCGCATCAAAGATCAATATTTCATAGCTATTGTACAATAGTTATGCCTATCTACAATTGCCGGTTTTCCTTACTATAGTAGAAAACTTACAACTCTCATGTGTGGAACTATGATTATGAAAAACTGAACCCTCATGGTCCCACAATTTTTTTATGCCCACAATTTTATGCAGGGGTAGGGGGATAATGCTTGAACTAAGGAATATGTGAGAAATATTTCGAGCGACTACTAACGTTGATTTTGATTACATTTTAAATGCATGACCTTTTTATTAAAACAAATATTTGATTTTCCATTGATTTCTTTCAACCTTTCTGAAATCCGTTTATCGAAAATGCACTCGAACGCACTAGAATTCAGAAGACATATCAAATTTACTATCGTGTTAATCGTATTTACCTTCAAGAAAAAAGATAAACTCTGTTGACTAATTCAAAGTATTTTACATCAGTATAATTACATCATATATAATTAAATGACAAAGAAATCGAAATTAATGGAAAGTTGTAAACATAAAATGGAGGAAAGAAGTATAACTTATCATAACAATCTGAATTTTTGCATTCTCTTACAATGATAGTTTGAAGTTTAATTTAAAAGCCACAGAAAACAGTTCATTCATCACTTTATGATAAAGATAAAATAAATCAAGAAATATATTGTACAGGTTGTAAGGAAAATTTTAAAGGTATTTTAGAATTATAATTTGATATAGCTTTTCAAACATAATTCATTGGCAAATAGGAGTCAAAAAAGTATTGGGACACTTTTGAAATAAGAAATTTAACAAATATAAAGCAAATCAATGAAAATGAATTTACTACCACTTTTTTAAGCTATAATTTTAAGCATAAAAGTTTCAGCAGATAAGAATACTTACAGAAACAAATGACGTGAAGCTAAGATAATCTTCTAATGTGCGAAATTGTATAATAAGTCATTTCAAAAATGAAAAATCAATTCACTGTATAGGGCGTATTTTCAAATAGCATTATTCAAAGTTCAAGAAAACAAATAGTATTGAAAACAAGCAAAGATCCACGTGTTCAAGGACATTAAATGAACGTGAAGAGAGGTGGGTTGTAAAATAAGTTCATTTTAGTTAAAAAAAACAACTAGTGTAGTAAAATTGATTCTGCAATGTAAAAATAAGTTCGGGAAATCTGTAAATCTTGAAACTGTCCGAAATGTTTTAAGAAAACATAAATATCATGGAAGAGTATCTCAGAGAAAGTCCTACATCAACAAAGCAAATCAATGAGCTTAGCTGGTATTTGCTAAAATGTATATAAAGCCTTCAAGAGAATTTTAAGAAAACGTAATTTTTGTTAAGGATAGCAAATATAACATTTTCGGATCGGATGGCAAGCAAAACGTTTGACGGAAATTAAATGCAGCAATGCATGTCAAAATTTTCAGCCAATTGTCAAATAGGAAGATGGCAATCAAATAGTTGGGTTTGTATTGCAAGCACTGGTGTCGGAAACTTTAAATTTAAACAATTTAACTAAACTTTATTAATCGAACAATGACAATAAACATGTCTTGATATTCTCAAGCGAAATTTAAAGCAAAGTGTGAGCAAACTGGAAATCTCAAAACATTTTAAATTGTACCAAGATAATGTCCCGAAATATATTGCTAGTATTTGCAAATTATAGATCCTCTACCACTACCCTAATGTTAAAATTCTTGCAAGAAGTCCAGATCTTAATGTCATAGAGCATGTGTGGAATTATTTGCAACAAACACAATATGAACATCAAATTTCTAACAAACAGAATTTAAGAAAACATTTGATAGAATGATGGGCTAAAATCAATGGATCATTTTGCAAAAAATTGTTCCAATCTATGCCAAATAGTTTACGAGGGGTCATAAAAAGCAAGTGTGGCCTAGCAAGATATTAACTTTTAATATCTTGTTTGTTGTTTTACCTAATTTATTGAGAAGTATCTCAATACTTTTTGAGTACAGTTTTTTACTTGATTTCTTTTATTTTCAATTATAATCATACTTGCATTAATATGAGAGTTTTGTTTGAATTATTAGAATTTGTATGTATTAAAATAAAATGTACTTTTTTTTGGTTTCATTTACTTATTTAAATACAATATTACTGCAAAAATCTGTGAACTAGTAATATATGCCTCAATACATTTTTGACTGACTTTATATATATATATATATATATATATATCTTTGTAGATTTGTATAAAAAATAATTCACTTAATAGGAGGCCTTATTGCGAATTGGAATGATTGGGGGCCATGGAGTGAATGTTCAACTACATGTGGACCTGGAGTTCAGAGTCGTTACCGGCTTTGTGTTTCTGCTACAAATAGTTCAGATTGTGTTGGTAAAGCAGTGCAGACACAGCCTTGCAAGAAGGAAGAATGTTCAGGTGAATATATAATGCTTTTTATATTTAAGTTTTCAATTGGTAATAAAACTGTGCAAATCAGATATTCATGTATTATAATAATGAATGAATTTACTATCACTGAATGAGATTTAAATCTGCTTCTGTCGATGCACATGGTACTTAGACGGAGAAGTTCATAAGTGTTATTAGTTTCATTTAAAGCTGGCATGAATTCAATAACCACTTTAGCTTTTTCTTATTTCACCTTCATCTAAAGTTAATTAACCTCATTTCTTCTTTTTATTTCATCAAAAACTGTTGCAATTTGGTATATCAGTTATATCTATTTTATCTTCGTTGCTTCCTACGGTCGTATTGATTAGGTTAAAAAAACTTAATACCCTCAACTGTAATCTGATTTGTGCTAAGAATATTTGCTTCAAAGCAATTTATAAAATGGAAAGTCCCTGTTTTTCAAAGTATTAAATTCTTTCTCAAGTTGCTCCATCTTTGCCTTTTTAATATTCAACGTATGTATCGGTACTGAAATTATAGAAATTCAAAATTTATCAACAATAGTTATTGATTTATATATTTATTATCTTACTATTTTTACTTAGCTGATCCAGAAACGACAACAGCGGAGCCTCTACATTGGGATTGTCCATGCGGATGTGAAAAAAATATAACCGAAGATCATTTAGTTAAGATATTGACTTTAGAATGTGAAACTGAACCAGTCTGGATTTTGCAAGCTTGGCCTACTGGACATGTTATTGTCAAGATAAGAAATATAGTTTTCCCCTCCTCAGATAATTGGTTAACCATAAGAGATGGTAAGTCGGCTTTGGGAGCAGTTCTTGCTATTGTAGGACCCTACACAATTCCTCATCCAGTTCATTCAATTACGGAGGCGGTACGACTGGAAATTCATGCTAGCAATGCCACTTCATTTGAAGGTATAGAGATGGTATTTCTTGCCACACAATCAGGTAAGAAAAGTTGAGTTATTAAATATGAGTAAATAAAGGCATTAATTAATTAATGCCATTCAAAAATTTATTTTAGGGCTAGAATAGCTAAATATTTACACATGGATTCTCAAATGTTAAGTCATAAAATTTTTATGTGACTATTAACTATAAAAATTTCTGAAATTTATATAATATTATTTGATATTGCTATTTAAAACATCATCATAAATGCCATATACCTTCCCTGAATATTTTCCCTAATTTTCTTTTTTTCAGTGGTTGGTTACGACTTTCAGAAAAAGTGTATCATTTTTATCAATTCTTGCAACCTGAAAAAGACACGTTGCTTAGATATTTTTTTTATAATAATTTTTTTATAGAAAAAAAGGGAGGGAAAGAGACTGCAGCACTTAAAGTCCTTTTTACTGTTTTGATTATTTTTTTAAATTCTATCATGTTTGTCATAGAGATTACATAAGAGAACATGAGCTTGATTTGGTTTTTAATTTTATTTAAATTATTAAGGTCTCTTTTATGCTAATATTTCATTTCCCGATGGAAAGAAATTTGATTATCTCATAATCGAATGAAAAATGTCGCAGCTCTGAAAGATTAAAATAAAGAAGGCAATGAAGCTATTGCAATTAATAAAAATAAATTCAATTAAAAATGCAATGCATCAACTGTTGATGAGATGTACGAAGTCATAATAAGTTTGTTTATTATTTTTCTGATGAAACATCGAAGTATCTTATTGAAGAAGGTACTTTGAAAGCATTTACATGTACTAATTAGGCCAAAAAGATTTCAGATCTTCTAATTTAGATTGTACATTAACTAATAGATTATTCAGTGATTAGTTAATATTATTTGCTTTCTTGTCTTGGGAACAGTTTAGTTTATTCTCAAAAGTATTTTGAATTAAGTTTTTTTTTGATTACCATAAAGCTAGAACAGAAGTGTTCATACGAAAAGGTTGCTGTTATAAATTCCCTTTATGTTTAATAAAAATGCTTTCCGTTCTTTACAGAAACACCTCGTGAAAGCCTAGCAATGACTCGACAAAAAGTAGATAGCGTCAACCTGGCAAGCAACTTAACCGCCGTCCATCTGACTATCATCATGTTAGTTACCGTCCTCTGCTCAACAACTGCCTTTTTGATCATATTTCACTTCTGCCGTCAATCCAGAATTAAAGCTGCCATTGAAAGCTCTCCTAATCTGGCTTGCTCAGAACTTCTAACGTCCACTTCAGAACTATCCGAGAAAAGTCCGTCCGCCAGCCCTGAAGACTACCTTTACAAGAGTTTTATTTTCCGTTCCACTTCCTCACTCCAACAACCAAAGCTTAAATGGGATCTTCCACCGAAAGTTGAACCCGCAAGTACCGCATCTCCAATAAGACGTCGTAGTCGGCCAGCAATTAAAAATGGGCAGAGAGAAAGTGCAACCCCATTAACTGCTTCTTTATCGGAGTTGTCTACTGGTTCTGATGATGGTTTCGAATACGATTACTATGACTATGGCTGTCATCAGGAACCTGGGTCGTTTTTTTGTCCCGATCCTGTTCTGCTGGGTTGGCCTCCTTTTATTCCTTTACCTCCTCAAGGCATGGAAGAATTTGGTGATTATCCTCTGCAGCATTTCACACCTTCTCCAGAGCCTACCTAAGCCTTGAAAGCGTTATGCGCAGACCTCATTTACTACTCTGCAGCTGAAGTCAAATACGATTATGATAGCTGTTTTTAATATGAGAATAATTATTGCAGTTATAACCTGGCATGCAATTTTTCTTTCCACCAAGCCATTTAAAAACAGTGAAATAATTGAAGACCATCCATTGTAACATTTTATATTTGGACTGGATTCTTTGCAAAATATTATGCCAGGATCTTCGAAACTGAAGTTGTGGCATAAAATCCATATAATCTATTTTAAACCGTTTCTGTGTGTTTTAATAAGAATTATGGCTTTTTAAACAGAGCACATTTCTTAGATTTCCTTTAATTGAACCCTTTTGGGTAATGAGAGAAGTGACAGTTTTATCCTAGTCATATACAGAATGTAGTAGCACCACATATCACCTATTGAATTCCGATGTTCGAATAAAAATTAACTGCACAATATCATTTGAATTTAGCTTTCAATAGCAATTTACTTCTCGTTGTCAAAGAAATTCATCAATTTTTGAATGATATAACAATGAAATCAAGCCTCGGGATATTGCCTTAATCTCATAAACAATTATCACATTTGAAGATTTTCTATTTTTTGTATAATATTATTTTCTTGTAACTATGATTCTGAGACATTTTTATGAAAAAAAGAATTGTAAAATTACAAATCAATCTGTTTGAATAGGGTTAGAAGCGAGATTTTTTAAAGAAAAAAAAAAAAAAAACGCCTTTAAAAGCGTGAAATACGAGGCTTTTTTTGGTTTTTAAATAGAAAATAATTTGCTGTTAATTTAAATATTCAAACACTCTGATATTTGCTGAAAGAAACTGTAGCTGTCCTCTAGTAATGCAATTATTTTCTTTTTCAAACATTTGATAATCACTGGAAACAGTTTCATTATTATGCTGTTTATAGTCTGTAACATACAGAGCAAATCTTCCAATCTAAATTGGTAATCATTGTTAATTTGCATTATTGTGTTCTTTGTCTACGTATTAAACATGTGATATTGTTTTTTATTTTTCAGCACTTTCTTAAATATTATTTAAGAATTAGTAATCCTTTTTAAGCTATTATTTTGTGCAATTTTACAGAAGTTGAGTTTTTAGTATTTGTATCATATTTAATAAAAAATTTTGCAATTGTAATCTGTGAACGTGTGATTATTTGTGTCCAGGAATTTTACAAGAATTATTTTGATTTACATTTTTGTTGTGTCCGTATGCATTTTTAATACAATTTAAAACATAAAATATATAATTGTCATTAGTTCAAAACTTAATTTAACTAGCATTAGCCTAATAAACTACATTAGCTTTTCTATCATTAACTTGACTGTGAAAGTTTTAAAATTTCTAACAATATTTTTTTTTAGCGTTGATTCAGAACAATTATAATATCCGTAATGGCAAAAATTTAAATGCAATATTTATGTTATTCAGTAGCTTCTATGAATGCACAAAGTAATTCAATGAAACAGTGTCCGAATTTTCAAAAGATGACGGAAATATCACATTTGTGTGACATTTGTCTGAAACCAGAAGTGTTTTTGGATATAAAATATATTGTTACAAAATAAGTTTTTCAGATATTTTAATTGATAATAAATGACGATATCGACTAATTTAGTAGCAAAAATGAAGGTGCTCGAAAGTACAGGAATTAAGACGATATTTCTATTAGGATTGCAAATGCGTCGGTTGTTCTAGAAGATTCCTTATTTGTAAGAGAACCTATATAAAAAATGAAAAGGAAACGAATGAAGTCAATCGAACGAATTCTCTCCTTAAAGTGTGAGTTGTAAAGTGAGCTTTCCGGGTGTTAGACACCAAGAATTTCTTAGCTGTGCTGGTATTTTAATAGTGATTTGCTGTCTGCTAGTTTATTGCGGGGGAGAAAATCCGAGGGAAATAACAGCTTTAGATGTGGTATTTTAGAGAATAATAGCTATTTCAATTTTCACCAAGTCAAAAAAAAATTAATTAAAAAGTTTTTTTTTTTAATTAAAAGTAAAAGAAAATCACTTTGAAAATACTATATTCAGAGCAGTGATGTAAATTTTGAAAAATTGGAAAGTCTTTTTTATGAATTTATTGGTTTGGATGAAAATAATTGAAAGATTTAGTCCAAAATGCATTAACTAACTGACATAATTTTGATTGATTTTCATAAGGTTTAAATAAATTAAAATTGTTTTAAAAATTTATAAACTAAAAAAAAAAAAGGAAATTCTATAAGAGTACAAAATTTGAATCTGAGACCAAGTCAGATGCACCCGGTGCTCAAAGTTCAGCTAAGGGTTACTTCGATTTGAAGTGGTTATTCTAGTAAAATCTTGCTCAAAAGTGTAAAATACGTAATAATATGTGCGCCCAACGATCTGAAAAGTGTAGTATTTAACAGATGACAAAATAGTGGGTCAATTTTTAAAACCTGAATCGTATCCAGCGGCAGTATGTCTTCTCAGTAGAAGAAAAGATTCTTTTGTGAGGGGTTATGCTTTTTTCTTACATTTCAACCTTATTATAGCGTTTAACCCTTTATCTTTTTATTCAGGTAGAGTGAAATTTTTTTAATGTTTTATAGAATTCATCGAATATTATTGTTGTAATGGCCGATTTCAACGAAAAAATGCTCCGCAAATAATTGCCCATTTTTTTTTATTTCAGATAATTTTATGACAAATTTCAGCAGTGTACGTAAGGTGAGGCTCTATTAAAAATACTACTTATTTACTACTATGTGTAAATCCTATTAAGGTATAAAATTTCATGGCTTCCCTCATGGATTATGTCGATGCTTCGAAGCAATATGTTGAAACATGAAATGGTCGATACATAACCAGATGCTTCTTTTCAGATACAAAGGCTGCCTAATGAATCATAGAATTGATGCAAAATTGGATAAAAGATTAAAAGTAATTTAGGAAGCTTATACAACTTCGCATAAGTATTTAAAAAAGGTTTCAAATTTATGCACATGAAATATCAGAATTCTATGTAAACTTCTTGCATTGTTCGAATAATACGGGGACAATTATAAAAGTTTCGATTTTGGGGTTACTGTAATTGAGGAAGGGTTCGTACCCATGGACCAACTATCAGTGGATGCTGCCGAATCCACAAATAAATGTGTTAAGTTGTGCACCTATAAAGTGCTCCAAACGAGTTAATAGAGATGTCTTGAGTATATTTCTTTAAAGATCTTATAATGACCTCCTCTAGACAAAAACCAAAGAAAAGAAGTAAACCGAATAGTAATGAAACCCTAGAAGTTTTATTTTCAGAGACGTCTGACGATCGTTTGAATAAAAGCTAAAAGAAGAGCTCTGAAAATGGCGAATTTGAGGCGGATAAAATTTAGATTGGTGAGTAATTGGATTAAAACTATAAATCTACTATAGGCATTAATAAATATCAAATGTAAAAATATGTATCTTATAAATTGATTTAAATAAATGATTAGAATGTTGTATAGATAAAAATGCATCTTTTATAAAATTGATTATGTTATAAATCAGATTGTGGCAAGATGGTGTCAAAGATGAGATACATAAATTTTGAGCAAGTAATTAATTTTCTGCTTTAAAAACTCAACATACATGTTTTTATTTTTATATATTTTTTTTACAAAAAAGTTGTGAAAAAGAAAAGAAGGAATAGAAAAAAGTTTTTCTGTTTATTAAATTTTTCTCCCTGAACCGGATACCTAAAATATCTTTGTATTTCAATATATCTGAAATATTAAGAAAAAAAATGCATGTGTGTTATATATTTTCTACTTGGTCCTAGTAGTGATAAATATGCAAAATTACTTTTTACCGTTTTGAGAAGTTTAGATTTTTTGAAATTTTTTTAAATATTGCTGATTTTAATTTACTTCGAAATGCTAATTTTAATGATGACAATTACCTGAGCTTAATTTTGAAAAAAATTATCTACTTCTGTGTATCGTTATGTTTTGAAATGATTTAACCCAATTTTTAATAGCAATGACAAATATTTGGATCCAATTTGACCAAATATTGGTTTGTCTCATTTCAGTGGATCAGACCACTGTTTTTTGAGGACAATCATCATTCTGTACCGTCGGCTTCTGTTTAGCGCCTATCCATGCTAATAAGCGAAACGCCAGTGTTTATAAAAATGACTTTAAAAGAGCTGATTTTTGAGCATGAGATATTTGATAGGCGATATTGACTGGAATTATTTTACACAGTAATAATCAAATACGTATTGCTATTTTTAACGTTCAAGCAATGCTTTTAGTCAAACTATGCCTAGAAAATCTATTATTTTTTTTTTCCTTTTAAGTACACAAATGTAACAAATATAGTATTAAAAAGAAAAACGTTTTTAAATAAGCAATAAAAAGTTGAGATTTGATCGTTGTCAAAGATAGTAAATATTAAAAATCTATACAACAACATTAACCCTTTGCTTTAGGAAAAGTTATTAGATGCATAATTATTCACTTAATTCCAGGATTTTTTATTACTCCGAAAAATAAATAGAGATAATTGTTTGAGGAATTTCCTTAAAAAATTAACCTTCTTCTTCCTACTACTCTGTAGGAACCAAAATTTTGCAACAACCAAAATAGACAAATAAGTAAATAAAAGATAAAAATGATGCACATCCTTGAATGTTAAAATGTGCTTCATATCATTCCTTAAAAAGAATTTTAGCGTCATGAAAATGAAATTAATTTTCTTCTGCTAAAAAGTTATTTTGGACATATTCTGCTATTGTCGAAAAACTATCAAATATTAACATTCTGTGGTGCATTCTATTTCCTCATTTTAATTAAAATAAAACTGTAGACGCTAGAATGATTTTTCTTATTATAATATTTCACATAAAAGAATCTTTTACTCAAACATTTTATATATGTACACTCTGGTTCCATATGTTTTAATTTTGCCCTGTTATAAATATTTCAAAGTTTACTCATAAATACGACAGAATGGGCTTGATTAAAATACCGTGAAAATTAATTGCTTATTTCTAGACAATTAGAAACTATATTTACTAGATTGAAGAAGTTATTTTATTTTTAATGTTGTCTTTCATACTCAATGAAACTATTATAGATAATTTAAATCGTTTTATTTTTTTCTCGGAGTTTCCAGTTCGCTATGTTTAATTAAATTTACTATCCTTCTTTACAAATTATTGGTTATTTCTAAAAGGAAAAAATACTTTTCGGTGGAATTTTAATTTTTTTTTGTTTAGTCTTAGTTTGCCGAGGAACTAAAACATTAAAAATCGTTTAGCGCAATTAAGACATTCATTTTAATTAAAAATAAAATTATTAACGATTAAAGGATTTTGTGTTATTAGATATTTTATATAAAAATGTTATTTATGTTGCGTTGCAATTCCGTTGAGTGGTATTAATTTCGTTCCGAACAACATTAGATTAATCAAAGTGCATGTAAAAAATATTATTAAAGACTTTAACTATGCATATTTCCTTAAAAATATAAAAATTTCATACAAAAAGTTTTTTTCTATTGATATTAATCAAACCAAGCTATGAAATAACTTTCTGTGTACCCAAACTGAAATTATTCATTTTTAGTTTAGTGATATTAACGTCCTGTTTTCAAAGCAACTCTAGAATATTTTAGGACGGACCTCATAATTTTGAAAAGCGGTCAGATGACGATTACGACACGTGATCTGCCAACCCCCTCTCCAAACTTCAACACTACACCAGCTGGGGGACGTTTGGCCCCGAAGGATTCCGCGTGCATTAGGCCCGGTTACACGATAGTTCTCCGGTAGAATCGGATCTCGAATCTGAAACCCTCCGGTTTTGAAGCCGATACCTTACTACCAGACACAACCGCCCTGTTTATTTTCAATTTGAATTTCAAGAGAATATCAGTAATTTATCCCCTACATTTAATGAAGTTTTGATTAGAAAGTAATAATAATCGCGCTCATCAAAAATGGTAATAAATTTCTTATGAGAGATCTAAAATTTGATCAGGAACATGGTGACTTCTATTTGTGAACCTTTTGTGTTTTTAGTGGACGTGGATCAGAGGATAGAACGTTAGAAACACAAATTTTCAACTAAGCAAATAATTCCCTCCCTATAATATATTTTTAAAACCAATGGTACATTTTTCTGCATTTTAATTTTTAATTTTGAGTATGTGTATGTTCTGTAAGAGCTACTTACTGCCATCTAACAGCAATTTGCAAAACCCGATACTTATTTTCACTTACTTACACTAATTTGAATGAAATGCAACGAAAAGTTATTTCATTAAGCAATATTAGGATAAGATGAAGAAAGTGAAAGAACATTTTACTCATAAATCCACACCTTACTTCTCCTACTAACATTCCATACAGCTAGATAGTAAAAACTGACATTAAAGCTACTGAAGCCATTTCGTTGTTTGATGATTTCCCTGTGTTTTGATTGACTGACTGTAATTTGCAAGAACTTCAACGTATTATCTCGAGGACTAAAAATTTTGATTATTCTTTGTTGCACATGACTATCTTAAACAATATGCTTCAAACAATTCTTGTTTATTTATAGCTTAATCACGCTACAGAAATCCAATTTTTAACGCACCTCTTCGAGGCAAATTGATGACAGTATTATCAAATTTTTTTTACCGTTTTTCTTTTGAAGCTAATATTATTTTTTTAATTAATTTTATACGATTTTCTTGAGCTACAAGATTCACGAATTGTTCCATAACATGCATAAGGCGCATAGATGTACAGAAAATATTTTGCAATCTTATAAATGAAAGAGATATTAGAACAAAAAGAAATACACAATGTAGAGCAAGAGTATTTAAAGCAACAACCTTTTGATGCACAAAAATAATTGTTTATTAGGAAACTGAATTTTGATTAGAATAAAAACTCTGAAAAACTCGAGCTTTCAAAAAAAGTATAGTACCCCGCTTGTAATAAGATATATGCTGATCCTCCTTCAGAAGACTGGATTAGTGTTGCAAATGCCACACAGGGTGGCTTGATGGAAGTTAACTGAATGAAAAAAATTAATTTTAGCAATGAAAAATGCTGATTTCGCTTAATGAAATAAAGTTTTAAACATAACTCTATCATTAAATGTTACGCCTAGAATAGCATTAATGTATCGCGTCATCTTTAGCAAGCGGGATTTGTAGCGCCATCTGTAGAAAATTTGGGAGATTAATGTCACATTTAATTAATGTCTGTTTTATGCATTCAATCTAAAACTACCTTTGAACAATCAGGCGCATGAATGGACAAGTAAAAAAAAATATCGTTGTAGAAATTCATTTTAATCTAAACCTATATAGAGTCCTGATTACACGATATAAACACAATATTTTATTCGTTAATGTCCTATTTTTATACTTTCGAAGAAAAAATTAATTCAATTTTTATCAGAATAGTCTTTATACCCCTCGTGCTAAAAATCTTCATTTATGGATGTAAAATGATTCATTTGTTTTATTTTTTAAAATGCCAAAGAAATTTTGATAATACAAAAATGAAAATTTATCTAAATTTAGGTTTAATGTAGTAAATAATCTTTTCAATAATACAAAAGGAGATTAAAAAAAAAATAACTTAAAAACTGAAGTATTACAAATACTCAAATGTTAACGTAGTGAAGTTTGACAAGTTTCTTTTACTTATTAAAAATCAATTAGAGTATTAATGTCAATAAAAAATAACTTGATAAGTAGTTTTAAAATAAATAGTTTAATCAAGTACTTTCATGATACAACAAAGCTCTTATGTATAAAAACCATCGAGAAAATGAACAGATCCTGAATATAAATGAGTGTAATAGTTCTTAATAGACAAATAAATAATTGTTATGATAAAAATATAAAGCATTTCACAGATCTGTTTGCGTAGTGTTTTTAGCCCGAAGAAAATTCTCCATCTATCACTTCGCCACTCATGAGTCGAATAGTCCTAAAAAGGAAATTAATTTTAAGTAGATTACATTTTCCTCAGAATTAAGATAACATCAAATATTAATCTCGCTATATTTAACAAATACTAATTCTTGAATAAGGATTCTAAATTGCCTTCATTGTTGTAGCTGTTTTACGTCCTTTTATTTTAAGTAAAAAATATTTCAACCACCTCTCTCTTCTTTAAAATAAAAAGAAAATCTATGTGTTAGCTCAAAGACCATATCATTGGCTTTTTTAAAAAAGACGTTAAAGAACCTCCAGCAAAATAAGTCGATATAACACTGAGATCTTGAGCATGAAATTGACATTTTTATTCTACATTTCTGTGGAAAATACCTTACTAACTCACCAAATAAAATATTAAGTGGAATATCAGTATCAGATATTTTCTTCATATTTTAAAGTATACTAAGATTTGTCCAAAAATCTCTCCAAATTTATCAGGTAAAAACACATTGTGTCTATTGGTTATTACTTGAAAACTCAAGGACTTTAAATGTTTTAATTTTTAAATCTGATATAGAATTTTCAGATAGTCTAGTCTTTAGATATCAATTTCATTTTCTTTAGAGAAAAAAAAAGGAAATTTTAAATCATTTGATATAAAAGTAACACAAATGAAGTTAGGCTTAATTCAATTCTTTATAATGCTACTAAGATTCAAGTACATCAACAACATCTTAGAATGCGGCAAGATGTGTTAAGTAAGATGATAATGTACTAACAAGTTTTGAGCAAGCATGCGCACTATACAATCTAATACTGAAAATTAGCAGCTTATATCGATGTGGTAACGCAGAAATTATTCATCTTTACTGTTAGCTAGTAAAGTTCATCACACATCAAAAGCCTTGTTGGTAATATTTCACATTATTCTATGGTTTTTCTGCATACTTTTTTTCTACAGTATGAGTTATCATTAGCCATGGAGTTAAAATCTCAGCAGATTTATTTTTTAAAAATCGAAACCTTTTTATTTTGTCAATATCAAGTGATATCAAGGAAAAATTGTTCTAAATGAAATTTTTCGAAAGGATCGATAATTTATAAAAAAATTCTTAATTCTCATTCATACAACATCTGCACTGTGCATGAATGAAACTTATTTCTCTAAGATAATCGTACTGCTTAATCTGCTCAGAATAAAAATGAATACAATTGTTTATAACAAAATTATCTTATCTTGCATTTTGAAACATCTTGTAGCATTCAAGAATTGCAATATAGGTCTTTCTTTACTTTAACAACTTAAATCTTAATGTAATAGTTTTTATTTAAAATATGTTATTGAATAGTAAAAATATATTAAAGTACATCTTGAACAAAATCTTACTATAAGCATAATTTAATCACATGAAAGTTTTTACCATTCACTTAAAAAATAACAAATATATAATAATAATTGATAATAACTAAATTCTGATCTCACTTAAATACAAAAACATCCATTAATGAGTCCATGAATCCATCCATAAGTATCATGAAAAAAAAAAAAAAAAAAAAAAAAGAAGGGAAAAAAAAGCCGCCACATTTCCGTAGGGATACCTCTAAGGTTGTTGAATCATTCTGATTTCTCAGTTTTGATTTAGATGCGTAACTTACTTCAATGCATACCTTACAAGGAGTAATTTCCAAAAAATTATCACTATCTATATTAAAATAATTCATAAAATAATGTTGAAGACAAGCTTTCAACCATGCTCTAAATTTAATGTAAATGACACTAATCTCTGAGAAAGCCTGGCAAAAAATAGTCAAAGTTGATTATCTCATGGTTCATAAAGTTGATAAAAATTTAGCTTTTAAATTATCAGTTTTTTTAGGAGATAGTTTCGTTGAGATAGAAGAGAAAATAATTGAGTAAAACTGCTTTCTAATGACAAGATTTATGAGGCAAAAGGCTATTGCAATTAAGAATGAAATATGGCAATTTCCGATATTTACCTCCCATTAAAATCGGGTAATGGTTCTCCGCAGAATGACAAAACTGTGCTTTCTGGGAAAAACTGTATTTGCCTTGAGTTTGGAGTTTCCAGTTCATCAATAATCACAATTTTGGGTTTTTTCAAGAGACACCGAGCGATAGAGAAACGATGTTTTTCTTCGGCACTTGAAAGAAATGCGTTAAAAAAACATGTTAGTAACACTTCACAAAGAACGTTCTTTATTACATTTGGGAAACAAAATAAAAATAAAAGTAAGCAAAAACAAAGTAATGTATCTAGCATTTAAACAATGGAAAAAATGATTAATCTTTCAGTAAATTGGCTTACTCAGAATTAAATGGACTGCCATTTATTATCTTTTTTTTCGTTTGACAAGTGTCACGATAAAATGCTTTTTTTATTTGCGTGAGTTTGAATTCATAAGCTTTGATTTCCTTTTATAATCTCATCTTTAAGGAGGTGGCTTTTTATTTTGAGTTTTTAAAGCATATTTTATAAGTAAAATGAATTTTTTTATAACTGATAAACAAAAGTTCTTCTTAGAAGTAATAATGTCATACAATTTCCGACTGAATAAAATTTAAAATAATTTAACTGTTAATAATTTGAAAAAGGGAACTTTGTTGGAATTCCTGGATGGAGGTTTTAACTAGTAATTCAGTATTTTTCTAAGAAAGGAATAACATAATAAAATGCAGTATCCAAATTTTAAAAAGTTAATTGTAGCTGATGTCTAACATTTCAAAGATATTTAATAGAGTTCATAACCGAACAGCTTCTGTCCAAGGACATTTTAAAAACTAATTTGCAATTCAAACAATATTTAAAAGCGAATAAGCCTAAGTTACCTGAAAAATATTTTCAAAGCTACTTTTTCTCATATTAAAAAGAGATAAATAAAAATGTTGCAAGCATTTTCTTTCAATAAAGAAACCGGATAATTTTGTAGAAAGAAACTGAAACCAAATTTTCACGGGGCAATGCTTGATCTAAAATACACATATTTTCAAATTTCATTCGTTTCTACCAAAAGAAGAATTTTTAAATTTTCTCTTTCCTTAAATCTATTTTTTCCAGCTTCTTAAAGAAGAAGTTATGAGCATTTACCTAAATGGGTATTTATATTTGCAATTATTTTAGCTTTTGTAATGCTGAAAATATTATTTTTCTTAGAAATTTCCCTCTTCTATTTTCAGAAAGTTAAAAAAT
Organism: Argiope trifasciata; assembly: GCA_026543055.1. Classification (NCBI taxonomy): domain Eukaryota; kingdom Metazoa; phylum Arthropoda; class Arachnida; order Araneae; family Araneidae; genus Argiope; species Argiope trifasciata. The sequence continues at coordinate 4,972,925 of JAPMOQ010049656.1, read as the reverse complement.
ATACAGATTACTGTATCATAATTATATAATTGTTTCATATTGATGAATATAAGCTTATGAATTTTGCATAATTTTTGAAAAATGTCGCACATGCTCACTTTTCATTTCCTATAAAAAAACTTCTTCATGAGAACTGATATAAGATCTCCAAATCATACTTCAGTGAAGACTTAAGGCGTATTTCAATTTTGTGTGTATCGTATTGTACTATATTGATACAAATGAATTGTATACCAACTAAACGCAATGTTTAACCCTATTAAGATGATTCAGACTGGAAATTCTTTGATCAGTGTTCTGTTAATTTTCATGAATGTATCAAAAGTTTGACAAAATAGTGTATGGATGAATGTATTTGGTAAGAAAATTAATTGCAAGAAAGTTATTTATCAGTAGGAATGTTTAGAAAAAAAATTGAGCAATTCGATTTTTTCTCACTTTTAATGACGTCTAACAAAACCGATAATTTAAAAAATTAGTATTGTATTTAGAAAGAAAAACATACCTCAGGTAATCGCCAATCGCATAGTCCAAGTTAGCAATGCTAGATTTCAAATTTGCTGATTCTAGAGCTCTCCACAATTCTTCATCCTTGTATTTTTGCTTAGGATCAAGATTCTGTCTAACAGTTCCACTAAAAACTAGAGATTCCTAAAAATAGATTTAATTTATATTATTGACTTTATTTAACACTAAATCTACCAGCATTTCACGGATACATTGGAACTGCTATTGGAAACCGGTCATTTGTCCGGATCATGGTAACTTTAGTGTTAATTTATTTTCTGTAATTTATTATCAGATTATAGAGTGTCCATGATTTATTGAGCGTGAAAGATGGAAATTAGTCCATAATTAATAGAATAAGTTTGAAAACCTCATATACTCAAAAAGCCGGCACCCTGGCACAGTGGTAGCTCGTCTTCCCCCTCTTCTGGGTATCCGGGATCGAGTCCTGGTTCCGGAATGGTTGTTCTTTGCCCTGTGCTCTATATGTCAGGTGTGTGAAAGAGCCCCTCCATCCCATGTAAAGGGATTGTTCAAGCGAGTGTGTATGTATTGTCTTAATTTGAGCTAGAAGTCAGACTTCTGCCCTCGGGTACTCAGGGGCCTTTACCCTCAGAAGCTACTGCACAAAACTCGACTTGGACTTTGTCGGCGGGCTTGTTTATGAAAAGACCCACTAGTAACTACAGCGATTGAAAAAGAAAGCCTTATTCTGCTACTTTGATTTCTAATTAGAGAAATAAAGTATAAGCCTATAGCTTACATATATCTTTTGCAAAACTTCCTTCAAAATCTACTAAAAAAGAAAAACATTGGGTTTAGTCCCTGTGAGTTTGGAGGTCAACTCCAAATCTACCCTTTCCCCCCAAATCCTAGCATGGATATTGCTCCACACGCTAAATAACCACATCAGTTAATAGCCTTATTATGACTTTTATAACTCTGAGTGCTTTTCTTCTTTAGGGAGGATGAATTTGAACAGGAGCTCACAGTAACATTTCAGTTTAACGAGTTTGAATTCAATTTTAACAGCTGTTCTTCTTTTGGTAAATTATTTGAAAGAATTACGATACTATATAATATCGTAAACAATGTTCTTGCTGACTCCCTCCCTTCTATTTGATATAACAGACATTTTGTACATTGCTTCATTGCGTGCTTTCAAGGCACATGTTAAAACTAAGCTATACATTTATTACCTGTGGTATGATGGCAAGACTGGAACGTAAATCTTTGAGGCCAAGATTGCTGATATCGATGCTGTCAATGAGAATTTGTCCTTTCAACGGCTCAATTAATCGGAACAGGGTGTATAAGAGCGTAGAGGTTCCGGATTCTTCTTTTCCCACTATAGCTACCTAAGGAAGAATATTTCACATTTATATTCTTTGACTGAATGATCTAAATGAGAAGCTTTTAGATTCAATCCTACTATTCTCAATTTTACATTTTTATATTTTAATTTTGTAAGGCATTTCATAATTCGCTTGGAGTTTCGGCAGATAAAAACTAGGTAGAATGCAGCAAAATTGTCTATAATAGAAAAGATAACTATGAAAGAATCAATTTTTAAGTTTGATTACAGTAATTCAATGTTGGCGGAGGACTTTACAAAAATAAATCAAAGCAGGACAGGTAAAATCAAATTCTTGGCCTGTTTTTTCAAGTATGTCACGATCCATGGTATTGACTGCATATATGATCCTTCCTAGTAATTTTGTTAAATCATTTGGAAAAGGAAACGCTAATATATGATGTTCGAGAGAAAAAATAAATACATTTGAGCAAGAGAGGTTGAATTTTAACTCTAAATGCCATTTATGCAAAAAATTATGAAATTCCCTTTTTGAGCGTATCGAGCTCTTGGGATGCCACATGGGAAATTCCTTAAATATTAATATGACTCTTTGATTAATTAAAATGAAACTTCTTGCTGTCTTCATTATAGTTTTTAACTATACACTTCCCGGATTCTGGAAGGAATTTGAAAATACGCAGAGTAATTCTATATAAATATATTTAAATAAAAATATATAAAAAATATTTTTATATATAT
>JAPMOQ010049656.1:4949986-4969962 GCA_026543055.1 Argiope trifasciata | reverse complement strand
ATTGTCAGTTTATTATTGTCAGGTTAAATAAGAAATTATATACTTATATATGCATGTTTATTTGCAGGGCTGAGAGAAGTTATAGCTTTCAGGCTAGTTTCTTTGCCTGTTTTCCGAAAGAAAGGCAATCAAAGAAAATCTTACTTAAAGAAAACAGAAGATATTACTTGAATTTTAAGCTTTCAACAAAAGTATATAATTTCTTATTTAACCTGACAATAATAAACTGACAATTTTTCTGGAGTCGTATTATATTTTTTTTTCGAAGTCGATTGAATTACCATCGAGTCTTCATTAGGACTATTTTGAGAGTAATTTCATAATTTTAAACCATTATCGGGTAGACGCATGTTCTCTAGAAAATTAAGGGGAAATATTGACGCATTGTGAAATAAATTAGCTTAACTTATTCACACTTTCAATGCTGCCGATAAGATATCTCCTTTTTCAGATACTTCAAGTTTCTGTGGGCTAAAATTTGTCTCTCATGCCAGATTAGATTGCGTAGTATTAGTATAGTACTTTAGTAGGAGATTTAAATAAAGTTTTAAAAATAGTAGTACATTTATTAGTGTATACTGTGTATTGGTAGCGATGAAAGTGTTAATGAAAAGTGGATGTACTCAAACTATTCACAAATCGGCAATAAACTGACGCCAAACAAAAAATTAAATTGTAGATATAGTATTATTTTCCCTTTCAAGGATACAATAAAAATAATAATTTAATATCAAAACGAGTGAAATTTTCCAGAAAGATTTATTCCATGAATAAAAGGTAAATGTTTGATTCAGAGATCTTATAGATTTGGAATTCGAGATTTTTCAATTTTCTCAAACTTAAAATTAAACGCGATTTCCTCCCTCTCCCTAAAAAGCCTCATGAAGTATTCAACTACACTTCTTGAAATCTTTAAGAAACACATTTTAAAGGGAAAAATTTCATTGAATTCAGATATTTGTGCATAAAACATTTATAATTCAAATCTTAGAAATATTCACCAACTGTTAAAAATCAGAATTATTTTTTGTAAATAAAGGGTCTTGAGAAACAATCCAATCACCTAAAGGATCATGGAATTAATAAAAAAAATCTTTATGCACAAATATAATTCAATGCAGTGAAATTGATTGTAACGTATTGATTGCAATTGATAACAGAATTAATTCAGTTACAGATTTAGTAAGAATTTTTTTTATAGAGAGACAAAAACAAACAAACAAACAAAAAACATTCCATTTTATATGAAACCTTCATGAAGAGTATTTCCAAATTTCATTTTTGAAATAGAACTGAAATGATATTACCTTTTCTCCTGGCTCTATAGACAGTGTAATATCATGTAATACTGGATGTAATCCTTCTCCATAAGCTGTTGTGAGATTCTGAATTGATATTTGGCCAGGATCGGGCCAAGCTGAGAGGGGTCTGTTGGCCGGATCTTCCCATTCGGACTAAAAATATGCACAGGAATATTAATTATAATAAAAAACAATAAGCAAAGTAACTTTCAATTATTGGAGCAAATAATGAACTTTCAATTATAGTAATGGTAATTATAAAAAACTATGAAAACGAATTAGTGTTTTGTAGATATGGGGCCATAAAAATAAAATTAATGAAAATATCTGAGTGCATATAATCGAACCTATAACAAGGGTTACAGTGAGAGTCAAATGGGTAAAATCTAATTTTTCATATGTGAAGCAATTTATTATAAATGCATTATTGATATGGCAAATAAAGTAACATTGCATAGTTAAATAATTATTAACGAAGTGCTTAAATTTTTGCAAATATTAAAAAATCTTATTTACAAGAAATAATTCACTCAATGAAAAAATACAATTTTTCAAATCAATTTTAAAATTATTATTACATTTTTTCATACAGAAATTTAAAATAAGTTTCATTTTAAAAGTGCATTTTGTTCTTGCGTTTATTTCTTTAATTTTCTGGAATAAAATGATTATGAGAATGTGTCATGAAGAAACAAACCTTGCTAGAAAAAAGAATAACAATTAAAAATTTTGAAGGAATAGGAACAATCAATACGTGAAACAGAAAAAATTGCTCAGAAAATCAATAAACGGTGGTGTAAATCACTGAAAAAAATACAAAAAGTGTAAACTTATGAAAACGTTTTACAGAACAGAGAAACTAAGTCTGACAGAAATGAGATTTGTACAACTAGAGATCAAAGTGAGTCAATTTACAAGAGATGTAAAAAAGACACTTGTGGAATTTTAGATTCAGACATTTATTATTTATTATTTTAGATATAATATTTGTTTGTCAACAAACAGCTTTGAAGTTTAAACTTCGTAGCAACTATCATTATTTTCCTTGAAATCATCTTACTACGAGATCAGATAGTGCTATAGAAACCGATGAAGTGATGATTGAAATCGATGACTGAATTGATGAAACTGATCGATGAACCAATGATTCAACGATTTGATAAATTAAGGATATAGTTGGGAAGAACTGTTGAAAACTATTATCATATCACTTGGGTAAAAAAGAAAGTACGCAATTCAGGATACTCTGATGAAACATTAAAAAGCATAAATAGCTTGATTGAAGTTAAAGTTATTTTTTAAATATGAAAAAAAGCAGGTGTTTAGAAATAATTGAAGATTGAAAATTCTGTAAAAATAACTGTTTGAAGAAATTGGAAATAAATCTGTTACTTTGTTGATTTTTTTCAAATGTCTTCACAGTTCCGCTTGTTTTTACGGTGATGTATTTTATTACATTTCTAGATGCTTTGGCTTTGTTCTGATTGTTAAGGATATAAAAAAATTATGTAACTTCATAAATCCATTTCTTTTTATTTATATATTTATGTATGTTATTATTCAACTAAATGAAAGACTTACGATTACGATAGATGTAAATAAACGTAACTACTCAAGAAAGGATTAGTTAGTCAAGTTTTGTTTAACAGCGTTTTTTACTTTATTATCTGCCTTCTCATACGTGAAATTAAAAGTACTGAGGTGTGGTAGATAATATTTATGGAAATATAAAAAAAGCGTTTCTTTTTGAAATAGCAGATTTCTACAATTAGTTTTTGATGGTGAAAAAGCAATTCTATACTTTTTAAGGAGAAATAAACATTAGAATGCTTTTTTTACTATTATTAATTTTATAATGCTCTTGATATCAAAGTGGTGGAAGTTATATTTCAATGTACGCTTGTCCTTTCTGTCTGATTTTATAATTCCGAAAAGCAAATGTTACGATGTGATTAGAATTATCACAGAATTGCTTGTTGACAGCATGTAGTGAAAGGTTTAAATAAAAATTTGAAGATTATTCTATGCATTAAACTGAAATTTTTTTGTTTAATGTTATGGTAATAACACGTCAATTTTTGAACACGTTTTGTTTTATACATCGAAATAAAAAAAAGTCAAATTATATTGCAATGAATGATTTAAATAAAAATTTGAGAATATTTTAGCCATTACAGTGGAAGAAAAACTTTATTTAATATTACAGTAGTGACATATCAATTTTTGAACAAAGGCTTTCTTTTATAAATCGAAATAAAAAAAGGTCAAATTATTATCGCATTACATACACACTCACAGAAAACGTGAGTTGCGTTTAATTGCGTCAGTAGAAAATTGTTGACAAGTTAGAGACCAATGGCCTTGAATAATTAGTTAAAAGCGGAATGGTTAAATCTCACGAGAGCATGCTCAGATTCAAAAAATGGTCTCTCTTGAGAACACACCCGTACAAAAGAAATAGAGAGAATAACCAAAACTTAGTAATTATAGTAAACCAAATGACTATTTTTCTCGGAATATTTAAGAGATTAAAGATCGTTTACGATAGAAACAGATTGCTTCTCATGTCTCAAGTCAGTGTAATTTATGCCAAAAAAAAAAAACTTTTTAAAAAAGAGGAATTTGTAATAACAGGGATAAAGACTTTGTCAGCTACATAGGTGAATGAACCTTTGAAGAGCAGCAATATTATAAAATGTTGAAGAACAAAATTTAGTAAACAAAAACAGATGAAATTCTGGAGTAAATCAACTTTTTACTAATGATATACAGAATGAGTATAAATGGTGGACGATTTGAAAAAAATCATATTTTCGAAATTACTGCACATATTACAATAAGCGATACATGAATTTAATGAGAAATATGCCAAGTTTTTTTCAGTTACAGATGTTTGATGTGTGAACTTGTTATACAGCACGCAGCCAATCTGCAATCCAGTTCTTTCGAAATATTTATAGCATTTTGTTTTATCTGTTATCTTTAATGATCGCAGAAAAAGAAATCATTGAGACAAGACGTTGTTTTTGTACTACCAAAGCCGAAAACACTACCAGAACTTAAAGAACGCATTTATGTTGCATTCAGAATTATTAACACAGTGATATTATAAAATGTTTGGAACGAACTGAATAGCAGATTGGAACGTATCCGTGTAACAAGAGAGCTACACATCGAAATTTGTATCTGAAAAAAAACAAGTATTTTTCTTTTCAATAGTAATAGTATGTTTTTTTTAAATTCATGTATCATTTATAGTAATATGTGCAGTAGTTTCGAAAATATTATTTTTTAAAATCGGGTCCATCATTTAAACTCACTCTATATGTTTACAGGGGAGTATTCCTTTTTTTTGAATTCATTTAAAATAAAAGAAAAAGCACTGTATAGTTAAGTTGTAAAATCCCTTAATTAAGATGTTATTTCCAGTTTTCATCATAAATAGCATTAAAATATTATGATCACTAAAGACTTGAAGTCATTATAAGGGGCATAAAAGATAGAGACTTAAGCCGAAGTTAGGCAGAATAAAAAGTACACCTAATCATTGTCATAAATTTAATAATCCTTAACAAATTATCAAAAGCAGGATTTTGAAATTCATGTGGTTTTTCATTCATCAGGGTTCATATTGATGAGAGAGAGGTCGGAGCAATTTTAAAATGCATTCCAAGAAAAGATGGACGTGTTAAAGTCTCTATTCCTGATGAAAATTTCTTGTTTCAATGAAAAGGATTATAGAGTTGGAGGTTCCTCGTGCAGTTTATTTTTGTAGGAAGCGCATAATTTAACTTTGTAATGAGTAGTGGCTGGTATTTCAAATCTTCCGTGCAGTGTAGGTCACACAGGTAGCAATTTTCAATCTGATTATTTTGCTTCAGATTTTAAAAACAAACCTTTATTAAAATATCTTAGTTCAATTTATGATGATACATTTTCCCCCAGAAAGTGTAATTATATATATATGACAGCAATCGCGAAATTTATCTTTAAAATTTAAATAGTTATTGAAAAGATAGTAAAGTGAAGTAGAATAACTTAATGATTGCCTCGACCGGTGTCTTAACTTAGGATTGGTTTATTTGAATTATTAATTTGGCTTATAAATTATAATTATTTAAATTCTCAAATGTTGTTGTTGATACTTTTCCTTATAAATTTACCGAAACATGTTATGTGTATAAATTTCACACGTGTAAACGCAAAAAGAAAAGAACGGAATAATTTTTTATAATTGACGAATAGTTTTTTTGCAGCTCGAACACAGTACTATTAAAATTTAAGATATTTCACAGCAAGTAAAATAAAATTAGTTGAATTAGATATTCATTCGCAACAATTTTATTCACAAAATATCCCTCATTCAAACTGTATTTAGCAAAAGATAATAAAAATGTGTTCACTGAATGAAAAACAGGAAAAATTACACAATATTTCAAAAGAGGGAAAAAATATAAGAGCCTTTGAAATCGGATAATTAATAACATTTTAATACATACTTCACCTGCTACTGAAATATAAAATGAAAATCATTTTTATAAAAAACTGACTTATAATTTAAAAAAATACTTACTGAAAATAAACTTAATAAGATAATTAAAAATTTTCAAACGAATTTCATTACCTCTTGCTTCAGCTGGGAAAATGATTTAATTCTTTCAAATGCTATCAAATCGTTACTGAGCATCGAATTCATATACACTAAGGTAGTCAGAGCTTCAGCTATCTAAAAATAATGAGATAAAAAAAGTGGCAATAAATTCGCATTTGAAAATTTATGTTAACCAGCATGCATTTAATTAGTAATGAGAACATACCTGCATCGAGTACACTATGGCTAAGCCTATGAATCCTCCCCCTTTATCTCGTTCATAAAGGGCTATAACAGTTGTCGCAAGCACCAGGAAAGATGTTATAATATCTATACTGCAACTAAGCCACCTATTGATGAAACATTGATTGTTATAATAGTTAATTTTTTTGCATACTTGCCCAAGTTAAATTTCGATAAGAAAAAAGCCAACCTGTCCCTCATAAAAATTTAAAGTAATTGCATTATAACTTTCTGATGTTATCCCAAAAAGTATTTTATGAAAATAAACAATACCTTATAAGAAATAAAAATATTTTATATGGTTATGAATCGTAACATCGCTTTTCTGCAGTGTTAGTATCATCGCTGAAGAGAGATATTTACAAATATATTTAAAGGATATTATATAGTACTGAAGTCAGTGTTATTGGTAATAAACTTAGCGGTCATTTGACAAGGGTTTGGGAAAGTACTAGAATTATAGCGATATATCAATTAAGAGCTGAGATCTGGGAATCCTTTTAGAAGCTTCCATACTGTGTTGAGAGGATATAAAAGTGGTACGTGCTTACATAAGATTTCAAACAATTATCTTTTTCGATCTTGGTCTCTTAGTGAGCTCTCTAACATCAATAATTGATGTGAGGACCTCACACAAAATCTGTTGAAACCTTATCGAAGTTTAAATATATTCAGGGGAGGAGAAACATTGAAAATACACATTAGATCCATTCCACAGTGCTATGATGGATGCTACTCAAAAAAAGTGCCATATTGCATAAATAAAAACTGGAGAGGAGGACATTACCGTTGGTTCATGCAAGGGGCAATACAAATTGCTGCGTGTGTTGTGACTTAGGGCACTTTATAAGCCATCAATTGTTATTAGCAATTAAGACTTCCTAATTACTAAATGTAATTGCTATGAAAATTCTCGAAAAAAAAATAAAGCATCTTAATTTAAAATAACGAAATTCACAATACGACTTTATTGTTCTCGTAAATAACTAGAACTGTAGATTTTGGAAACAAGAAATGAACGCTTATTTTTTACTTCCTCCCATAGGAAATATGCAAAGAATATGAACACACTTTCTTCGGTGAAATTCAGGGTTCGAATCGATGATATTCTCTTTCCCAAAGCCGATATTCTGAAACCAAGTAATAAAATTTTTTAAAATTGTAACCTATATAATTTTAAAAAATAAGCTAAGAATTTATTTTTACTTAGTTAATAATGCACACATATATTTCTCAGTGAATATGTGAGAAAGATTTGGGGTAACTCCCCCCCCCCCCCCTCCAGATTCTTGAGACACATTGAGATTGAATAAGTGCAGGCAGTAACAATATAATATGTGTAGCTAGCACTATTTCTCACACTTTTTCGTCGCATTTATATCTTCTTATTTCCTATTTCCATTTATTAAGAAATCTCGCCATATCTATCAGGAAGCTTAGATTTTCAACTGAAAAACAGTTTCTGCGTATTGAATAAAATTTTTATATCGTGAACAAAAAAAGTGTCTTTAAGAATTATATATATCTATTGATTTCTTTCATAAGTAGGAATATAAGCTAAAATAAGAAAAAAAAAATTCCCTAATTCTTCCTGCAATAGAAATTCTCGGAAGAAAATCGTTCATGGAAAAATAACAGATTCTCGCATTCGAGTCATACGTTGTTTTTAGCTTCTATTCTACGAATCCATTTTCTGCCTTGGAGCGATATATTAAATTCTATTTGGCTTTAGCAAGAAAACGTCTTTAAAAAGAAATCTTTACCTGGAAGAGGAGCTTAGTGTTCAATTTCATAAGGGATGTAGAATTCTGGATGTAAAATAAAGAAGCGGAGAAAAAGTATAAAATATTGACAAGTTCCATATCAACAGTTGTGACAAATCGTTGCTATTTGAAAATGCATTTCTTTGATAATTTAATTCTTTTATGCCATCTTTAAAACTAAAACTTTAACCATGCATATTGATTATAAAATGAAATAAAAAATTTATAATATTTATTTCTGTGCATGGAACTTTATTACTCGAAACGTCAAGTTTAATTCTTAAAGAAGTGAAAATACTACCGTGTAAATTATGTCCTTGAAAACTTTTACAAATGAGATTGTGATAATTTTATTTCCATTTTAAATTTAGAGTCACTTGCAGGTACTACCTCAGTTTTATAGTTTAAGTGTATTATTCTTGATTAATAAAAAAAGTCAAATAGTTTACTAGTTAATTAATAAGTAAATATCAATAAGTTAAATAATTACCTAGATACCAAAAAGAATAATAAGCAGCAGTTATTATGAGTGTCCATTTTCAAATGGAAACGTTCGTAAAAATGTGAAAACGACTGAGTAGCTCGGATATGGGAACTTCCTTGCAGAACGTCTTCTAACAAATTCGAAAGAGGACAACTTGTTGCTGTGGTTAAATGCTGCAGTTGCTGCCAGGCAAGCAAGTAAAGTTTCTATGATGAATAAAAAACGAAACAAGTAATGTATACATCGAAATACTAGTTTACAGTTGTTTAATAGTTAAATAATGGAAAATGAATACCAGAGGAATAGCGTCAAGATAAAAGATTAATTCCCATGTTATATAAAATTTTAATAAAAAAGCTGCACTATTACCCTCGATAAGTCATTATTGTGAGAATTATAACCTACTAATGCGAATATGATCCTATATAAAATGAATTTCGAAATTTAAAGAAAAATGTATGACTTGCGTTTGAAAGATGCCCTTTTTTGCTTTGTCCTAAATAACTATGACATAAGATAATAGGATACAAATAAATATAAAATTTTGAATAGTTGCATTTAGATTAGAAATAATATATTACAAATATATTCCAGCAACATATAAGGATTTAAACGAAACCTCTTAGAATAAAATTTTGATAAGTGATTTCATGTAGCACTGGAAGGCAAAACATATATAATACATAATTTTTTTAGTAAGAAAGACTTGTTTTTAATTCTACTATTTGGGTTAAACTCAAAACAGACCAAGACGAATCTTAATGTATTGATAGCGGATCTTCTGGTCCAAAGAATACGAAGTATGAGTGTCTGATCATAACTCTTATCCAACAATATATTGAAAATCGGCAGATAAAATGTGGGCTTTAGAGAAAATAAATGTTACGCAGTTGTTGGTCTAGAAGTACGAATACTTTCTGCAGTGAATAATAAAATTTTCGTGGTATAACTCCTAGGAATTCTTTAAAATAGTATTTCCTTTCTTTTTTGCATCCTAAATAGCGACAATAGTCATATGCTAGGAACTTTTACTAACGATATTGGTTTCATCTCATGATCACATGATACATGTCAATATCTCAGTGTCTGCTTAAATTTCGAAGTCAGTAAGCCAGAAGGAAAAGAAGGGAAGTGACGGTACAACGTAGTATAAAACATTTCGCAGACTGGCACATTTGCATTCATTAATGTGTTTGTGTCGTTCATTGCTTATTTATTCCTGTGGAAATAGTTTAATCCATATTGATTTCCAACCAGAGCCAGTTAATGTTAACATATTATGAAACGAATGAGCCTAAGTGTTTTTATTTGTTTAAAATGAACCCATTCCTTTTTTTGGCATTTACATTAGAGACAGAATCGGGGAACTAAATTCGCTGCATTCAAGTGATGCTGCAGATAACTTAAGGCACTCAATTTATACGTTAATGGTTTAAGTAGTCATTCGCAACGAAATGGTGTCTATCGCTATCTTAAAGCACACGAAGGGCAAACTGGAACGTAGGGTTTAAAAAACACATCAAGGTTTTGAATAATTCAAAATCTCCGTTTCCTCCGATTTTGCTACTCTAGATAATTTATTTATATTATAAAAAGATTTTTATGCATTAATAATACACTCAAAATAATCAGTATGCATTCAGATCTATCTTCAGTTCACAGTCTCAAGATCAACGAAGAGTTAATAAAAGCAAGTTATTTAATGTCTCTTCTTTACAATAAAAAGTCTTTGTTTTTTTTTTGTTTTTATTTTTGTTGTAAGAGGCAATAAAAACAAATCCCATGAAGCACTTACCAACCCGATCTTCATCCTACTTTACAGTTAACCTGATATCGTACGACGGTAGCAGCGTTTTAGGACATGAAAAAACTCCCGAATTTGTGTAATTCTGTGAGAATGATTTCTCTATTATACAAGAAATACGCATTTTTAATTGCTAATCAAATATAAGTTGATGCTTATAAATACTATTCCAGAATTCTTTCGTGTGATTATAACCTCTATTTAAAAGGCAGAAGCACGCACTCTTTTAGCTTTCTAATGAGTTACGCATTAGAGATAAACTCATTTAATTTGGCCATACAGGCTTTATAATTTCAGTTGTAGTAAACTCAGACGTAAACACAGCTAATTTATTAAAATTTCGTTACAATAGTATTGAGAAATACAATACAGAGACATTGAAAATTGTTAAATGTATCAGATAAATATTTTCAAATACACATTTTGATTGAATTAGAATTCAGTTAGTGCTTTTCGATAAAACTTACTTGTACGACGAGATAAACGAAGATCAGTGGTATGCAAAAGATTGCCAGAAACGGAGAAACGAGAAAAACAACTACTAACAACGCTGGAACTCTGAACATAGCCATGAGCCAAACATAAAATGTTTCAGGAATCTTCTCATCTGCGTAATGGAAATCAGCATCGAAACTGAAAACAGAATTTCAAAAATTTTGCTTTATGAAGGCATAATAAGTGAAACCATACAGGATGTCGTTTGAATGACAATAAAAAGGATTATTTACACAGCAAAGTGAAAAGTATTTACAGAAGAATTTGTGGCTGCAATCGGTTTCATATTGGTAAAAAAATGAATTATTGACAAGTCTTATTGATTCTATGCTACAGAATCAAAGAAGATAATGCAATTTGGATCGCAGAAATACCTAAAGGTGTGTCGCTTTAAAGAGACAAAAGTGACCTAGTGCAAAAAAGACCTAGTGTGATATTTGTCTTAACAATAGCAATTTTCTATTTTTCTTAACAATAAAGATTTTTATTGCGAAATTTTCGGCAGAATTATCAGGTATCTCTTAAATCAAATGTCTCAAATTGGACCTAAATCGTGATTGGACATAGAAAGTATGAAATCCCTAATCCCGTATTGGGGAACATCGTGTTTAAAAATATTCACGACATTTAAAAGGCAAAGTCCCATTATGAATAAATTACGTCTCATTATGTGGTAAGTAAAGCACCACAAAATAGTAGCGTACATTTGTTCGAGAAACCAGCTTGATAAAGCGTTGAAGTGAAAGATTAGTTTATACTAGCCAACCTCTAAGCGCCTGGAGAACTCTACATTTTGAAACAGTGATCATTAATGACATCACAGCAATTAACTGATCTCGAATGTTGTGTTTCAAACAGTAGTAATCACTTTTGAGTTAAGGTCTTAGAGCATCTATTGTTTATCTTGCTGCGTACCATCACTCCTATTTCTTATTTCAAGAGCTCTCAGGCACTCTGTATAAATCTGATATGGGATTTATAATTAAGATACGTGAAAGTAATATATTTGAGTAATTCTTACCTGTGAATGATTTTTTGAATTGGTTTCATCTCTAAAGTTGTTTGTGAAGCTCTCACAATTCTAGTAAGCAACCAAGTGTGGAGTTTCTCTGATGCTGTGGTTGAAGTTGCAAAAATTATCAATCCACAAATGATGGTAAGAAAAACTACAAAAGTAAAATATTCGTAGTTTATTATATCTTAACGAAATGTATTATACTCTTACGATAATTCTAATTCTTCCTTACGTGTGCATTCTCTGACTTTTTTAAAATTTAAAAATTAAGTAACACAATATATTCGTACTAAGTTACATCATTTTGGCAAAAATTAAATCTGATTTTAGTATACACTATTTAAATACACTTAAAGATGTTCAGAAATGCAGTTTTACCTTATCTAAGTTTTACTGCAAGAGAATGATAAAACATCAAGGATAGATTAAATGAAAATATTACTGTTATGAAAAATAACGTTAAACATTAAGACTGAGTGATACAAGAAGTTGGGTAAAGAATCCATGTCTTATACACATATTGATGTGATAATCTGAATGTTCTTCACAACATTATGATAAATTTTATCATGCAATATTCGTTTTATTTAAGATTTTTGGAATAATTTAACCGAATGAGGATAATATTAAAACTGTTTAGAATAAGCTTGAACTATCTTTAGAATTTTATTTTTTAAGAATGCCGATAAGATATTTAGAGGTTATAAATATTCTTGTAATGGATTTGCAAAATTTTTCAATGATACTACACCTGAATTTGGGTGATACCAAAATATTCGATCATGTAAAAGAAGCAGCATACCAGGAAAAAGGGTAATTAGGTAAATTAGTCCCTTGAGTTGTGACTTAAAAAGTTTTCATTGAAAATTGAATATTTGGTAGTAAATATATTATGAAAGTCTTCTAGTCAAAAAGTATTAGCTCAACGAAACATCTCAGAATTAAGAACTATGTAGACTGAATACTGAAGAATACATATTCCTATACGATAGAAAAACAATAACAACAAATGATGCAAAGGAAATAAGTAACACTTTATATAATCTCTTTTACCGAAAATGCCAAAGTTATGCTGGTAGTTATCATATTTTATGCGTTAAGCTATAAGTGATCCAAATCGAATTCATCTGTTTTGATGACACCAAAAACTACAGACTGTCCAACAAAACCACCTAACCTAGTATCCAGTGACTAGCACCAATTTCACTTACAATAATGCACGAAAACAATAAAACTATGAACGAATAGCTGAATTTCAGAGAACTTTCCGTTATCATAATATTTTCTGTTTAACGTTTTTAGAACTTTAGATTTAGATTATAGAAAACAAAGGTGAATGTATTTTATAAATGAAGGGTTTTTCAAGAACAATAAATCAAACTATTTTGATTTTGTAAATCAGAAATAAGTTATGCATATATATGATTACTTCCTATTAATTTTAATTAATTGTTCTTATTACTTGTGGTAATATCTAAATGTGCATATTCTTCAACTACAAACTACTCGGTGCCTACTGCGAAATTATCGTAACTTACTCTTTATGTATATTATATATTGGAACATGTGATGAATCCTTAATAAGATCAAAATACGCAATTATTTTTTCGATGTAATATGTATTTAATGTAATGTATTGTATTTATCTAATATATGTTTGATATAGTATTTTTAAAAATCGCATGTTTTTAAAAAAAGACACACTGTTGTTTCATTTCCCTTAACCCTATATTGAGAGTTTGGGCAGTTTCAGACATGATATGCTTATAATTCAATAGCGTGGAAAGTGTAAAATAGAATCATGCTTAGGATTAATCAAGACAAAGAAGTCTCTAAATTCAAAATAAGAAAGCGTGAAATTTATGTTACACGAAGGATCTTACATGCTCGGTGCCCCTCTGAAGTTGGTCCTGATTTCTGTCTCAGTTTGTTAATTTCAATAAAAATTGCGATAAATCAAGAATAAATTTATGTCAAAGTAATATGGATTTCAATATATTTCACTTACTCTGAAAACAAATAAATCCAGTATATATAAGAAGACTATCTGTAGAACTTTTTGTTCCATCGTGATGATCTGTCCATTCACTCAGCCAGACACCACTAGCCACCTAATCATAGAGAAGTGAGCTTGAGAGACGTGGATAAGAATGAAATTATATGTTAAATATTATTAATATGAGAACATATATGAGAAATTATATGTGAGAACAAATTCAATTGTAAAAAAAACATATAAAATTTTAAAACAATCTTACTTCACAAGCACAAGCTAATCCAGCAATCAAAATCGAGACCGTAGCCAAAGAAAACCCTATTGTTTTGAGAAAATCTGTAATTTTATAGAAAAAGCCCTAAAATAAAAATTTTAAAGATGCATAGTAAGAAAAAACTTTAAAAACTCAAAAAGTTTTTGAAACAATTTTTTAAAATTATTAATTACCTTCGAATAAACAGTTATTTCATCTGTTACCAAATGTTCTGGCTCAATTTTTGCTGGGGAGACCGTTGTTGAATACCATAAATCGCTCTGTTTTCCAAATGTATTATGAAACCTAGAGTATTCATAAATTAATTTTCAATCCATTATTCTGAAAAACAAGAACTTTCCATTTACACGAATTTCGAACAGTAGGGTTTCGGTTTAAGACAGTTATTAAAATGGGAAGTTTAAAATGGCGTTTTGGATCTACACTAGGAATATTTCAAAAAACGAGGTCTCATTTACGGACCTTGGTTAGAGGACGGGAATGATACCAGAGTCGGTATTCTACTTTACAAGCTATTTTCAAAACAAATTTGGATATATGTTATTAAAGGCAGCAGATAAAATTACATCCACTCCTACGTACTTGATAGATCTTAGGTGAAACAGGGATATCAAGTCTGCAATCTATCGACTTCAAAGCTGGAACTCTATTTTAAGGTCACCATGGCCTCTTATTCACCAGCATTAAATTCATTTATCTTGGAAAGACGTAGAAAAAGGTTTGTAGATATGATTCTTTTAAATGAATAACTTGGTAAATTGTTCTTCAAAATTTTAACTGGAATTTAATTGAAAAAAATTAAAAGATAATTGTATAACTGTAAGGCTTCATATCAAGAAATTTATAAGAGAATGGGAAATGATTTGAAATAATCCTTTTTTACGATTTTCTTGCAGCTTACCTTTAAAATATCTGGCAAAATGTAAAGGCAGGTAGCGAGACTCGAAATCAGCAGATTTTGTAATGGAATGTATGAATGAAAATGGCATGTGTAAGTGCTAGCAGGTAATGCTCTGAGAAATAAAAACTTATTGATTAAACTTCAATGTTACATAAAAACGATATGTATTAGTATTTATTGCGGAAAAACGTCAAACATACCACATATAATTCTAGCAGCATGTGGTATGATAGGATAGCTAATACGGCCCATATATTGGCTATCTGTCCCTAGGCCTTCAAGGAAGTTTTTAGTTTGCGCCCTGAAAAAGAATTCTATGCATGTCAAATTTCGTGATTAGATTAGAAAAGAAATCAATTTATCCTATCTTATTAAATGCCGGTCGTAAGTAACTTAAATCCCTCGCTGTCCATTCTTTGAGTTGACAAATTTCACGTATCGAAGTATGCTACACGAAATTTGTACCAGAAAAGCGAATAATGGCAGCTGACCTCTTTCAGCTGCTGTCTTATTAGCAGCTTCTACCACTTCAACGTTTTTATATCCCTCTCAGACTTTTTATTAAAAAATCTGCTTTTTTTCTATCCTAAAAACCTGTCTTTACATTTTCACTAGATATTTCAAAAGATACCTTTTATAAGCAGCTCTCATTATGCTTTTAGAATATGAATTACAAAAAAAATCTGACGCTGTGAAAGTTAATAACATATGCCACCGAAAGCGTTTATGAAATGCAAGAGTTATGCTAACGAGCAAAAATGAAAAAGAATTAAAACATTAAAAATATTTTTTGAATTTTTAAAAATAGATATTAAATATAATATAGACCAAATCAAGGAATGCTTATTTTCAGATATATTCATTGATTCCTTGTTCCACGATGCCTCTGCCCGTCATCACCAAAATGAAACGTGCAGTGCTGTCCCACATGAGTTTTTCAGATATGCAGTATTGTCCTATTCAAAGTTGAATGGGCTGTAATGGTCAGAAGTAACGAGTAGATGGTGAGTACAAGACTTATATCTATCAAATAATCATTGCATACGTGAGCCTGACATACTTTGAATCTGCAGGGGTGAAACATTTTTCATAAGAATTTAGAAAGGTATTTTTAGTATTTAGTAGAGGTTTGTTAGCGGTTCAAAATTAAGAGATGCGTTCCCTAAAGTACCCCTAAAGTAATTGTTAAATCAAAATAGAAATCTTTATGGTTTCAAGTTGATATGATTGCATGCTACAGAAATTTCCAAAAATCCAATCATCTAAGTGAATTTCCTTTAGACCATAATGGATAATACATACAATTCTGTCTGTTCTTCTTTCTCTGACTGGTGAAAATCTTTCGTAGTAGTATTAATGGACTGGTATTCAACAAAATGGCCTTGCTTCTCTTTTAGTTGAGCGTATGTTCCTTGCTCCACGACGCGTCCATCCTTCATTACCAAAATGAAATCGACGAGGGGTAAAAATTCTTCTCGCGCTGTGGTAAGAATTCTGGTCTGAAAAGTAACAAGAATTTGTTGATTAAATGTTAATTTAAGCATTAATTGTTGTTCTTAAATCAATCATGTTTTTAAAGTTGAAATTCCTGTTGATATTTTTCAATCCCTAAAATCGATAGGCATTTTAACTTTGTTGTCTCGGGTTACAATATTATAGAACTGGATATAAAATATTATTTGTTTTTTTGCAAAAGCATTTTAACTTGTTTGAAAAGTTATATATATAAATTAAAAATGGCACACAAGGAGTAAATCTATTAGTTTTAATTTTACTAATTTTACTAATTTAAAGACATTTAGAGGAGAATGTTAATTTATATTTGGATTATCTGAAAAGTAGCTCTTTCAGTATTTGTATGAGTATTATTGTTAAATTAAAAACAGAAAAAAGGAAATAAACAACCTTTAATTTTAGGAGACCACTTCTACCGATAACTCGATGCCATAAATGTTCGGCTGAAGGTGCATCTAAGTTTCTCAGAGGATTATCGAGGAGGTAGACATCTGCATTCTGGTATACAGCACGAGCAAGTTCTACCTTCAATTTCTGATGATGGGACAGATGAACACCCTGAAAAGAAAAAATCCTTCCATAATTTCGTTTCTAATGTTCCTATAGAACTGTCTTTCAGAAAAGAAGAATTACAATGCAAAAAATACTATTAATGCTGATAATATAATCTACCATTATATTTCATACAAACTAATACAATATGAAAAGGTTATTCTACCACGTTGACTTTTTATTAGAGAAACAGGGTAACTATGTCGTTCATACCACATATGTATTTAAAGATATCTCTTTAACTGGCAGTTGTGGGTTATTTTTTACAGATCATTATGATAAAGTAGGCCTGTTGCACACTATAGAAGACCCTTGATGTTGTGTTTATTTTCCCTGTGGCAACACTTCCACTGGGGAGTACCATAGAGATGAGGATGAGAAGCTGTCGGTATGGTGGTTGGTTCTCGCCATTCTGGTGGTTACAAAAATGGTGGGTGTCGGCTACCTCCTATCGATGATGGGTCGTGTTTCCAACGGGAAGGATTGTACCATGGCCAGCGATGACCCTTAGGACTCTACCATAATTTCCGCCAGTGTTGCTGTTGTAGCGGTCCGATCGGACAGATAGATTTCTGTACCTTAGTGGCTGTCAGGGTAGGTTGTCAGTTAAGGTATCCGGTGGCAACAATCAATAAGAGATATTTTCAATAGAATTTAGAGAATTTATCTAATGCAACACTTCAAATATTTCTAGAAGAAACGTAATAACCAATCAATGAAGCATGGAGGCAATATTCTAGGTTCCATAAGACCCGTTTTTATTCTAATGAGGGATCAACGTGAAAGAGACATATTTAACATTTTTTCTGTTATGAGTGAATTGTGATAAAACATTATAAGAAAAATATCGTTCGTCTTTCTGTATTGTTCGGTTTTTCTAATTGCTTTCGTGGGTACTTCGTTTTTCTATTCAAAAAGTTTACTTACATTAATGACTTTAAATAGATAAATTTCAGCAACAAAATTACCTTTTGTCCAATCTCAGTTTCTTCCCCAGCAGGCAAATTATCAATGTCTGGCAACAATGCACAGGCTTCTAAAGTTTTTCGGTAGAATTTTTCGTCTTTAGATTTCAAAAATAAAATATTTTTTTCAACTGTAGCATTCTGAATCCAAGGTTCTTCTCCAACATATGACATTTCCCCCTTAAATGAGACCAAGCATTATAATCGTCATAATTGATTTATAAATTTAATGTAATATAAACTTTTCGAATGAAAAGAAATTGAACAACTGATTACAAATATAAATAAATGAGCTTAAAATTAGATTTGAAGAATTTTTTAAATTTTCAAAGGGGCCGAGGATTTTCAAATTGGTGCAACTACTATAATATAGATAAAAATTTGCTCAGAATAAATTTTTTATAACACACGTGTTATTGAAATAAATGAGTATATTCCGATTTTACAAATAAATTATTATGATATATCACAGTTTTATATTCGCTTCTCATTAATGTGGTATCACAAACTTTTCTGATTATGATTATTTAAAAACATGAGTCAAAATTTCGAATATTTTTTCCTGATAATGTTGCGGAATCTGAGAAACATCATTTACATACATTTTAGAATTCTTGTTCTATATGGAACTATATATAAATATCTTCTTTAGCATAAATTTTTTTTAAACGTTTTAAGTGTTAAAACGTTTAATACGTTTAAACGTATGAAATTGAAATTAATATCTTGAAAAACGCTAGCTAATGCGCTTTAATAGAAACAATAAAGAAAGAAAAAACTAATTTTTTCAGTATCTAAAATGTTAAATATGTAAAATATTTACTATAAAAAAGTCATCAAAATTCTATTATTGAGCTATTTTCCAGTTTAAATTTTTCGTCGAAGTGTTTTTCTTTTATTGTTATAATTTCTGTTGCTTACTTGTCATATTTCCTAATAGCCCCAGCCTTAATGGTGAGCATGATTATAAATAAATAAATATTTCATTTATTAAATCTATATCTCTTACTAAATAAAATATATTTATTCCCTTTTCAAATGCTTATATTTAATCTGGACGATTTAATCTTATTAGTAAATATTTTTATGCAATTAAAAGAATATTTTAATGCCTATTTAGCCGTTGCTGTATGAAGGGTACCTACGGTTGTAAAAGAAAGAAAAAAGAAAAGAAAGAAAAAACCCTATAATAATAAAAAAAAAGAGTTGATAGATTGCTTTCAAAACTGAACTCTAAGCAAACTACGTATAACAATACTATAAATTATTCTTGTGGACAATCTGAAATTCTTGAATGCAGACAGGAATTTTTTAGTGCACTTTTTTGCATCAGTATTAATTGAAAACACTGTTAATGTTCCAACTAAAAAGATGTATTCACAATAACGCCAAATATGTGCTCTGTAGAGTCATCATTGAACCCATTATTCTAAGAGACACAATTAATTCGAAACAATATGCCGAGATCCTTCACCAGTGGTAGAACTGAATCATTAGTCATGAAATGTATAGGTATTCCGTTAGGTTGTTGCCAAATTTGTGCTTTGCTACTGCTAGATCATTGCTAAAATAGTAGTAATTTCAAGAACATTGTCTTTTGATTTCTAACGTCTTATCAATGATTGATAGTTTTTCAATTTGGTGAGTCACTATTTGGAAGTAGAGCAAAAAAGAATTGGTACGATCAGTAGATATTCGGTAAAACACAAAGAAGCACAAAAGCAAAATTTCCTGACTTCAGTCATTAATCTCCTGCAAGAATGACTTATGAATAATTGTCATAGCTTAGTCGATTATTTACTCCGTTTAAAAATATCATTCCTCTTTCTTATTCTAAAAGCCAAAGAATGAAGAATGTGATTGCTATTGAACCTAAGAATTGATCTCTTTTAACTTTTTAATGATTGTATCCAAGCATTTGACTAATACGATGCTTCCGTCAAGCATTTTTATCCTTATTTTACGTCACTCTTTTTATTCTTTCTGTAATGTATTATTCTAATAAGCTTCATGATAATTAATAAAAAATAGCCAGAGTATTAAGTATTATATATATATATATATATATATATATATA
>JAPMOQ010049656.1:4912051-4949886 GCA_026543055.1 Argiope trifasciata | reverse complement strand
ATATATATATATATATATATATATATATATATATATATATATATACAAGGTGGCCAGAAATAAAACACCCCTACTCTGACCTCCATGGATATCGAACTACTCAGTGTAAAGGCTCAAAATTTTGTACACATACTATTCAAAATATGGGGAAACGGATTTCACGAAAAAAAAATTAGTTCCTGAAATCACCGATAGGTGGCGCTGCACAACTGGAACTATGATCAAAAGACATAAATAATAATAAAAATTAAAATGTTTATGCGGATTGGAATGCTTCCATGCTTCCTTTTTAATTTTTCTGCCCCTTATGGAAAATAAAAATAGTAAAGAAGCTAGAACTCCCGTTGTAACTGCAATTTCATACTGTAACCAGAAAAATTTGCATAAAGCATGGTTAGAAGCCATGTTCTGGGTATAAAAGAAGTTAAAAGGTGGGGAATGTCATTCTTATTAGTGATGGCTGTCACGCTGCCAGAACGCGCTTTGCTTGTGAAGTTGTTTTACGAGAATAAAGGAAATGCTCCAGCAGCACTTCGAGAGTTTCGCCGACTTAAGGATTTGCGTAAGGGACCATTGCTTCCACAAGCTCTCAGGAGAATGATCGCTCGATTCGAGGAAACTGGACATCTTGGAGTTCAGCCTGGTCGAGGACGCAAACCGGTTCGTTCAGATGTCGTTGAAGATGTTGCCACCGGTATTGTTGAACAGTCAATGG
Organism: Argiope trifasciata; assembly: GCA_026543055.1. Taxonomy (NCBI): domain Eukaryota; kingdom Metazoa; phylum Arthropoda; class Arachnida; order Araneae; family Araneidae; genus Argiope; species Argiope trifasciata. Next base: position 4,949,171 of record JAPMOQ010049656.1, on the reverse strand, counting down.
ATAATGTTTTAGGCTGCAGTAGTGCACGTGCAGTGTCACGACACTTGGGTGTTCCCTATAGCACAGTGTGGAACGTACTCAGAAAAATGGTGCATTGTTTCCCGTACAAAATCCGCCCTAATCAACAATTGCTGGCCACAGACAGGGAGATGCGACTGACCTTTGCATTGACATTTCTTGCTAGAGTTGAAGTGGATGCATCGTGGCCGTGGCAGATTCTGTGGAGCGATGAGGCCCATTTCCACCTCAGTGGAACAGTGAACACCCATAACTGTCGCATATGGGACACGACAAACCCCCGTACCTTCCAAGAGATTCCACTCCACTCACCGAAAGTTACAGTCTGGTGTGGATTCACAGCCACATTCATCCTTGGACCGTTCTTTTTCGAAGAGGTTACTTCCAATGGCCTTGAGACATGTACCGTGACGGCCAACAGGTACAAAAGGATGCTCGAAACATTTGTTGTACCCCATTTGCAGCAGCGCCAATGCCTTGACACCATTACTTTTATGCAAGATGGAGCACCTCCACACATTGGACTCCCTGTGCAACAGTTTCTTCGCCAACATTTCACCACTGACAGAATAATCAGTCGCGCGTTTCCGACAACTTGGCCATCTCGTTCACCGGATCTTAATCCGTGTGATTTTTGGCTTTGGGGACACTTAAAAAACCTTGTTTATCGAGAACGTCTGATAACCTTGGCAGATTTGAAAGAGAGTATCAGTCTGCATGTGAGAAGCATCTCAGATGACCAGTTACGATCCGCAGTTGAACAAGCTGTCCACAGACTTCACATTTTACATCTTCAGGAAGGGAACCATATTGAGCAGCATTCCCTGCATCGATAACGTCCTTGTTTCATGTATGCTTGGTACTTTCAAATAAAATGTGTTTAAAACGTGTTTTTGTGTCTTTTCAGCATACGTCCAGTGGTACAGCGCCACCTATCGGTGATTTCTGGAACTAAATTTTTTTTTCGTGAAATCCGTTTCCCCATTTTTTGAATAGTATGTCCACAAATTTTCAAGCCTTTACACTGAGTAGTTCGATATCCAGGGAGGTCAGAGTAGGGGTGTTTTATTTCTGGCCACCCGGTATATATATATATATATATATATTGGTGTGTTGGTGCTCTACAGGCCAGACCGTTGGACCTACTACTACCAAATTTGGTACATGTATACCTTGGAGGTCGGGAATGTGCACCTCGGAGCCCTTTCTTCCAATTTTTAATTAGAATTTGAATTAATTAAAATTTAAGCGAAATTTCGACGTTTTTCCGCTATAACTTACGATAATATTATTGCACAAACATGATTTTTATATCAATTTAAAGATAAAAAAATTAGCTTTCTAACGGTATCAGTTTTTAATTGATATTGTAAACTTCTCTTTTTAACAAATTTTTAAAGAAATATTTTAACCATGTTTTAAGCATGTGACTGGATAAAATAAAAGAATGCCGGAAGTTGGAATAAAAAAAACTATCATCGCAAAATAAATCTAAAGAAATACAACTTTTACACGTGACTGGATAAAATAAAAGAAATATAAAATGTGATATTTTCTAAAAAAATAAATGCAAAGCAAAGGATTCTATGATCTTTTGCAATATCTAAATAATTAATTCAATAAATCTTCTTTACGGTAAACCTGATCGAATTTAGACAGGATATGCATTGGAATCCAAACTTAATGTCATATTTCTATTATCGTTTGCAATATCTGTATCATTAATTCAATATTTTTTTTATTGTAAAATGTTATAGTTTCTAAAAAAATAAATGCAAAGCTAAGGTTTCTATAAAATCTGAAAGATCACGTCAAAGGGAAAAAATTAGGTTATATCACCGAGTTGCCATTCTTTTGAAGGAAGTTCAAATTTGAAAAATAATAATAAAGAAAAACTATCATCGCAAATTAAATCTGAAGAAATGCAACTTTTAGCACGTGACTGGATAAAAAAAATAAATATAAAATGTGATATTTTCTTTAAAAAATGCAAGGCAAGGCAATATCTATATAATTAATTGAATAAATTATTTTTATTTATACAGGATTGAATTTATACAGGATATGCATTCAAATTCCTTTCCAATGGCCAATTTGTAAAATATTATTAATAGGCATATATATTGTTTAATACTATTAATTTGATCTAAATGAAGTAAATAATTACATTTTATGTAGTTTGAGTCAAACAATGCATTTATGAATAATGAGTTTGAGATTTCTTCATACTTTGATCTGTGGGCCATATTTTACAAAATATTTTTATTAATATTTTAAATAAAAGTTGCTACATAAATCAGTCTTCTAAATCAATCATTAAAACTGACTGATTTATAAAATTAAAGAATATTATTAGGAAAACGCGTTCTTTTAGAACTTTCAGTCCATCATCTTAAAGAAAATATTAATTTCAGGCCAATAAATGCCCGGAGTTACTTCAAGGCTAATGAATAAGTGATTTAATTGAAAATTTTAGAACCCATTACTCATGGCGAACCAGCTGGTCGCCAAAGGCTGCTAGTGTATGTGTATATATATATATATATATATATAGTATATTTACAGCCCATTAAATGACTGCAACTAAAAGTAAATACGTCAAGTACCTAGATTTCTACTACACGATTTTGAAATTTTTTGTTTAATATTTTTTTATTATTACTTCATGTAGTAATGAGGATCTGCCTGATTGTATATAAATAAATATGAATCGCAATTTTTTTGGACATAGAATTAACGTACTGAACATAAAATTATATACAGTTGTTACTAAGCTTTTTCCTCCCAAACCTTTTTTAATTTATCGTTCTTTTTTATTCTGCTGTATCCTTAATTGATGCTATGCTTTAATCTGACTAATAATAAAAGTAACATTTCATAAATAAAAATAATAAACATTTACTAAAATATTTACAATTAATACTTTTTCTCTCTTTTCAAATGACGATATCCGAAAATTCGGAAGTAAGATATTTCCGAATTTTTTCTTTTGGTTAATTGCAGTCTCTAGTATTTATTTCAATACTGCCACCATTAATCTATGCAGTATCAAAGTACATATACACATTTGAGCAAATATGTATGTATTACTGTTAGCATTTTTTCTGATCTTTTAAATGAATATATCCAGAAAGTACTTACATTAACACAAGCTATCCCATCTGTTTTGTGCATTTCACCTAACAGAGCTCGCAATAAAGACGATTTACCACTCCTTGTTTCGCCCACGACTGCAATCAAAGAACCTTTCGGAATGCGTAGATTTAGGTGCTTGAGACAGGGAATGTCCATTCCCTCCCAAGAAAAAGAAGCGTTGGTCAGTAGGACGCGATTTCCTGAAATGGTAACGCTTAATTAAAAGACGTTTTACGCATTAACCAGCCGCATTTATCCGTGGAATTGTTTCTTCCTTCTTAGGGTCTCTCAGCTTCGTTCTGCTCAAAGTTAATCTGACAGAAACTAACCTTTGGATCTTCTTCAGTTTGGTACTCCACATAGAGGATACAACTGAAGATTAAACGGATAAAATGTGTTAAATTAAATCAAGACATGATATATTTTAAAAATGAGAGCATATTTAATCTGAGAGTAAGTTAGATAACAGTATAAAAATGGATTTTGAGAAAATATGCAAAATGGCAATTTAAAAACTCTTCATATATGAGTGCGATAATTTAATCTAAAGCGACACGGTAGAAATATTATATTAAATCTTTGCATCTAAACAAAGTGAAATACGAAATATGTACTTAAGAGAAAAAATTTTACAGAAAAACAATGATTTTCCTTCATTCAAACAACAAACTTTTTCGATTTTTATTAGAAGAGAAGACTAAGCTTTAGCTCGACGGCTTTGAATATATTTATCCTTAACTAATTCTCATTTTATTTAAAATTATCGAAATATTCAAAATGATTGTTAGTTTTAAAATAACTATTGAAGATTTGCTAGATATGCATTATATTAGACAGTGATAGAAAATAAAATAATGGAAGAATAATTGGATTAGATATTAATATAGTAAGATAAATTATATTAAGATCGCGTCTTGAATCTACAAGCGGGATATTTTGAAATTTATGCTTTCATATGACTGATATTACATCTGAAACGATACCTCTCTCCTTACTTCTAAACATGAAAGGAACGATTTTTTGGTACATGTTAAATCCACAGAGATTGAACTTCTAATGTAACCAAATCCACTTACATTCAAGCAAAAGGGGTTTAAATCTTAGATCCATCAATCCATAAGCTAAGACTTTGCTGTCAAGTAGGGGAAGACAACTCTCTCTCATTCGACACACTTCAGAACTTTGCTGTGAACCCTTTAAAGCGTTCACGATGGTCGCTGTTTATAAAATCCGTCTAAAACGCAGGCGCTGCATCAGTCAATAAAGAAATAGAATATCAGTGTCAAATAAACCGTCTGATTACCTAGGTTTGACTTTAGCTAAAAGCCGCATTTCTGGTTATTATAAGTGCAAAAAATGTAGCATGAAGTTTTAGAAATAGAGTATGGAGCGTGAGACCACCAATGATCAACCATGAATGAGAAGCTGTTACATGTTGAATTTGTCCTTCTGACAGATGTGGAGGCTTGGAGAAAAGTTTTCCAAACATCCTTGTTCCCTAATACAGGTTGAAATTACGAAGTCGTTACTAAAATAGCTCTCTTACAGCTTTAAGAACGACCAAATTGTGTTAATCAGAAATTTTGAATGAAAGCAAGTACCTTGAGTATCTTCATCAACGGAAATATTGGGAAGCTCGGTTGTTTCCAAGAAACGCTGAATCCTTTTTGTTGATGATAACCCCTGAAAGAAAATATTTACTCCCAGATAAAGAAGGAAAAATATATCATTTGGAATCCTTGTATTTTCATACATTATTAAAAATGAGCTGTCATTTAATGTACCTGAACAAAATGAGCAAGAAGATGAAGAATATTTCTGAAAGGTGTTCTCATCATCCATATCAGGTAAAAAGAAACAAATACTGTTTTCACATCCATAGAATTTCCCATTAAGATGTAAGCACTGACAGTTATCAATGAGACCTAAATAAAAGAAAGCTTTGTTAATTGCATGAAAATTTATAACGAAATTTATTATTATTTTAATGAAATTTTTCAATGATATCCAATTTTTTAGTAAAAAATTAGGAAACATTTTCTCAATTTTTAGGCTGTGGAAACATTTTGAGGTTTCTCCTGGACAGAGTTAATACTTTTGCAATACTCCGTGTGAGCTTTTCTTCATCTGCTTTCTTACAGTTAATTTTTATCAGTCAACAGTTTTAATACTGTAAATCTTTCACAGATGGAAAATAAAATTGTCATTATTTATTTATCTAAGCAGAAGTTCTGCTATTTTTATATTTTTGAATAATAAAGTAATAACCCAAGAGGATAAAAATAAGTAGTGCAATTTTTAACAACCACAGGTTATTAATACATTCCTCTTATTGGAAACTGCTGATTTAGTTGTAGCATTAAACTGCAGATGGATTTAAAGAAACAATAATAAATTTTACGTATATTCTTGCTTATTAGGTAAATAAATTCCACAATATTATGCTGTTTTGCAGAGAATAAAGTAGCGTGAAATGATACTACCAATCGACTCTTAATTTATATCTGAACTGATTGAGAACTTCATAATCGTTCAAGTCATTTGAGGTCTATGACTAAAATATCTCTCTCAAAAAATTAGCATTGATATTTTTAGTAAATTCAATTACACCCTGCAAAATAAAATTAATGTCAGAATCCTCTCTTATAGCAAACCTATTAACAGTTTTGAAGATTTGTTATAAAGGAAACTATAATTTTTTAATGGTTACGGTGATCTGTTGGTAAGATATCGTCTTTTGGGTCAGAAGATTTCAGTATCGAAACAGGATACCACTGAAGAACCACCGTGCTTACGGGTCTAGAGCATGTTAAATATTTGAAGACCAGATGCCTTATGGCTGGTATGGTGCGGGAGAGAGGAAAGAAAGCGTCGGTATCATCCACATCATCTGACCACATTTCAAAATTATAAGGTCCATCTCAAAATAGTCTTAAGGTTTCTAAAAGGAACATTAACATAATTAAACTAAGCTGAACTCAGTAACTTTTTTATTATTTTTAAGAATTAATATAAAATTCCTGCATATTTTCAAAACAACTTCTGTAATTTGAATGGTTTAGTTTGTGAAATTTCGGTGTGATTAAAGCATTCTTATAAAACTTACCTACGATCGAAAAAACGATCCTGATTAAAAATGAGGCAAATGGTTTATGAAAGAGTATAATCAGGACGTTTAAATAGGTCTAGCGTTCAACTCTTTAAAATATTAGGTTGGTGCGTATGAAATGTCGGATTCTTAAGTGATTGTGTAAAACTGCATATCTTTCTTCAAAAGCTGTTTATTCAATCAAAGTATGCTCCATTCGCTTCAATACACTTCTCCCAACGAGATTTTAAAGCGTAGATGCCTTTCTTAAAAAAATTTTGGTCTTTAGAATTAATAAACTCTGATATCGAGTTTTTTAGACTGTCTTCATGTTCATAGTGTTTGCCCCTTAAAAACAGCTCTAAATGCTTGAAAAAATGAAAATCGGTCGGCGAGAGATCCGGTGAATATGGTGGATGCTGCAAAACTTCATATTCCAGTTCGTTCCAGCTTATTTCGCTCTGTCAGTGCGTGCGGTACCCACTTGTCCATCTTCTTAACCTTGCCAATCTCAGAAAGGTGTCCCAATATCGTTGTATGGTCAACTTTCATCCTGATAGCAAGTTCCCTCGTGGATACGGCTGGATCCGCTTCCACTAGAGCCTTCAGGTCATCATTCTTCTCAGACATTTTGGGTCTTCCGCGCGGCTCATTTTGCAGTGAAAAATCGCCAGTCCGAAATTTTTCGAACCAACGCTGCACTTTCCGATCGTTAACCGTATTCTCCCCAAACGCTTGGTTTATGTTGCGTGCAGCTTTTGCAGCACTATTACCAAGTTTGTACTCATATAAGAAAATGACGCGAATGTCGGCAGAATTCATATCGGCACTAAACTCAAAAGAAATAACAAAAGGGAAGACCTTCGAGAAAACCTATTTTGCTGAAATGAGTCTCTGACAATGGACAATACGACTATGAATGAGGTTATGCCAAAGACAAAAGTATAACGAAAACAGGGAGACAAACGTCCGCATGTAAAGAGAATCCGACATTTCATACGCACCAACCTAATAATACTGAAATCATCCAAATTTATTTGATGAGTAATTTTACAGTAATTAATCATCATAGTTTTCAGTATCATAAAATTTCGGATCCGTCTTGAAATACAGCCCAACATTATTGACACACACTGCAGCCTATTTTTATAAAATTTTGTAAGCGTTACATTCTTTCAAGTCGGCCGTTATTTGGGAAAGAAGCAAACATTTAATGATACTGGCAGCTATTAACATTGGAGATTGAAAAGTTGTTCGAAAAATAAATCTCGACGGTGAAATTTCACTTAAACTTATATTTTTTTCATCTTTTATGATCTGAAATATCTCCCACCTCACTTTTTGGTTAGCTGATGAATTAAACTAAGCTTATATCATAGTTAGGAAAAGCTGGTCTATGACAGTTTTTTTAAGACTACTTAAATAATAAAAAATATTCCTCACTTACCAAAGAAAATGCAGAAAGAAAAAGAAACCTGAAAGCCATTCTTAAGAATTCAGCTTTTCTTATTTCGGATATTTCTAATTTACGAACGGACATGATGTTCTCGCAGAAGTATTCCTCCCAGGCATAAAATTTTAGCACCTGAACAGGAAGATTTTATTAAATTGGAAAAATATCATTAATTCTATTTTACTGGAGAAACAACTGAAAATGTTTTCGAAATTTACTTTGATTCCTTGCAGGAACTCGGTGAGAATGCTTATCCTTTGATTTTTTTTGCTCATTCCTTTGCTCTGTAAATATATAAACAAAATAATTTAAGTTTATTTATACAGTTTTTTTTTTCGAAATCCGTTCCTAAGAAAAAGTATTCAAAATGTTACCTACCTTGATTTTTTAAAAAATTGCCTTTAGTATAATAGAATTAGTTCATTCTAATTTGATATATGAAAAATTTATCTTACTAATTTATTTTAAGAGTAAATGGTTCGTCGAGCAAGCATAAAACAATGTTACATCAAAATACAAGAAAATGTCTTGATTTAGATGACATACATGGTTATATTTACCATATGATTTGATTCTACTTAACTTAAAATTACTAGTAAACTTTTATATATAGTTAAATTTGCTGGAATTTGGAAAAGTATAAACTACTTACAACGAAGAAGAATATGTGTATGTGTTTTAACGGTCTACATGCCAGACCGTTTGGCCTGGAGATTACTAATTTTAGCTCACATTTATTTTGAAAAATAAAAATGTACATCTGTGAGTGATTTCTTTGAAATTTTATTTATAAATTTAATTAATTAAAAGTCAAGCGAAGTTTTAATGTTTTCTCTCGATAACTCCAAAGAATATTACACCATAATTCGTTTTTGCTTCATCTTAAGATTCAAAAAATTATTTTTTCAATGATATCAATTTTTTCTATTTTTTTCAATTTTTAAAAATATTTTAGCATATTTTAAAACAACACATTTTGTATTGAAATGAGCCTCAAATATTTTTCATTGTTGCTATTAATATATCGTATTTGCCTTTCTTTTCTGTTGTTGAGGATCAAGAGATACAGATTCGACTTTTTTGTTGTTATTGAGTAGATTCTAGTATGCAGTGTAGTTTTAATAAAACTTTTTGTAGTACTTATAATTACTATTTAATATCCGAATCAAGTAATATAGAAAATTCTTTAAGTATGATCTTTTTTTAAAATACAAAAATTCTTTTGATATAATTGCATACACAAAGTTGTTGGCAAAAAATCGGAGAATTGAATAACACAATAAGGATAACTGTGAGAAGTTTCTAAAATAGTGTATATCTAAAAACATATGAAGATGACATTTATAGTAACAATTAAAGTAGCTGTAGTAACAATTAAGACATAGTCATCGAAAATATTTAATTGAATTTCATGGCAACCAATAATTCTAGAGAACAGTTTGGTCAACGTATTATCTGGCAGATTAAAATAAATAATTCAGAAATGAAATCTGATTTAGCATTTATTTCGATAAAAATGGCTTCCTCACATTATAGAAATCATCATGTTACTAGAAAACTAGACCAGTAACATGACAAGATTAATTCCCATGAGTTAGCGTTTCGTTAAAGCTGAAAGACCCGCCGTTTAAATATAATTTTTTACCCATCCCACTTCTTGATATTTCCACTGTAATTGAGCTTATAGTGCTAAGCCACTGACTTCTGTCTTAGTCATCCTTTTCCAGTGTATTATACAAAAGCATCTTAAACAGTATTTTAACACAAAATACAATTCTGATTTTGTGTTAAAAATTCCGTTGATCTTATATTAATATTAATGATTCAAATGACTCTTCAATAAAAAAAATAATTTTGGTAATAAGAAACATCTCTCTTTCATATTCCATTTAATAAACCTTAGCTCGTTTTTATAAATGAGCGAAAATTCAAGAATATAATAGAAAGCTTCCTTAGAGAAGTTACATTTTTATTGAAAAGTCTTTTTCAATTCTCAAATGAACATCATTAAAAATCAGAAATCTAACTTATTAAAATAAATAAAAAATAGAAACATACAAATGCACTCGAAGCAGTCTCAATTTGTGTCTATCCTGTGGGAATGAGTGGAATTAAAATCAATGAATGCCAAATTATTTCGTTATATCTAGCAAAATTTGCATTGTAATGAGATTAATAAAGCTCAGAATGTTTATTTAGTTTAAGAAAAAATGTAACTTTAATTGAAAAGCTCTGCACCACGACTAGTTTCCTGATGTAATGTTTTTATTATTTCTTCGTCCTTTGCTATACATTGAATTTTTTGAATTTATTCAGTAAATTTATAAGTTTATGCTCAACGGAGAGCACAGGTTTTTTTCTGTGAAGAAAATTGAATGCATCCATAGATTCTGGGTATATATGGAAATAGGATTTTAATTGAATTTATTGCGTAAATTTAAAAATTTTATCTATTGGAGAACTTATTTTTTTCTGTCTAGGGAATTGAATGAATTCTGGGAATGGGAATAGGATTTCTATAGAATGTCCTGTTTGTAAACAAAAATGACGCTATTCGCAGATAAATAATTAATTATTTTTGAAATTATTAAATATATTTTAAATATTCCAATTTCAACTGTTAATAGTTTTATTTTGTATAAAATTAATGTTATAAAATAGTTTTAAGAGATGCTTTACATAAACCAATGTGTGACCGAAATATTTAAATGGATGATTTAATGGTAGTATTTCAATTTTAATTTTAATAAAATAAAATGAAAATAAATTTAAATAAGAAATCTTTTTATGTGTAACTGATTCGCTGATTTTTTAGTTTGAGTAAATTTCTGCAAATATCTTTATTTTTATAATAATTGTGAGTTCATTGGAAAATAACGGAATTACTTCGAGAGTATAAAGTTTTACTCGTTCTTAAAGAAATCCACTTAAGCATGAAATGAAATATTGAAAACACGTATAAAATTAATTAAAGTAAAAGGAATAAAAAGTGGGAATTAGATCAAGACATAAGAGAATATTTTGGAATGAAGTTAATATGGGTTAAATTAAAATACAATTAGGTAATTAATTAGGATTTATATTAGATTATCATTACATATATGTAATTGCAGTCTCAAATTTCAGCATAAGTATTATATAATTTGAATTTTTGTATGTTTCTGTATGTTTTCTTAATTATTTTCAGTTGGGAATTAGTGTACTTAAAAGTCTCATGATTTTGGTCCATATTTTCAGGTGTTATTGGTTTCGAGTATGAGATTTCATCACTTCTTTTAAATATCTTGTTTTGCGTCCTTTAAATGTAAGCTTAAAACAAATTCCCTTCAAAAACATTCCATGTAGAATCACGTGGTACCCCGCTTTTATTCCCTCGCCTAAATTCCTATCAACACAAGTTCATTTTTGAGTATGGTTTAATAAATATTCCTTTGCATATCCATCTTTTCATATTGAGTCTTAGCATTGTCGATAATGGTTATAGCCTCAAAAACTTGAACACTTCGAAACAAACCTTGCACCAAAAGAATTTTTAACGAGAATTAAGAAATCAAATTCACCATGCTAGTACCTTAATATATAAGAATTTTCCTTGAAATCTCACATGAGCTTTATAATACACAATACAAAACTCATAATAATTGCGAGTTAATGAAAGTGCTGAAAACGAAGATAGGAATGTGTACCTGAAAATAGTTTGCACCTTGCTCCACTATAACATTCATTGGGATAAGAATCATAGCACTGGCTATTCCAACAAAGCAGGCGGCACCAAGAAAATACCAGAAGATATAAATACCAGCAAGAAAGCGAATCGGAGCTCCCCATACTTCAGTCATTACGCAAACCATTTGGAAAATATTATCAGAATCAGTTGTGAGAAGTTGTTTGATGTTTCTTGATTGCTCGGAGACTTTAAGAGCCTAAAAAATAAAAATAAGTCAAATTAAAGTGAATTAAATAGGTAGCGTTATAAAAAAGGTTCAAGGCCAAATATATCAATTATTCATTATTTGTTTTAAAACAGTGAGAATAATTTTAAAAGAAGTCGTAATAAATTATATTCTAGGTGTCGAACAGACGAATTTCCTCTAAAGAGATTTTACTCAAAATTTGAATGAAATGTGCAAATTTGGTGTGAAGACCGTATACCAAATGTCAAAGCGTTTTTGAGTTACTGTTATCATAGACAGACAGATGGACATTTTCAAAAAATGTTTTGTTGGAACTAAGGAAAGTCTGAAATGAGAATTGTCAAAATCTCGAATTTGAATTCCTTACAATTACTATATTATATATAGAAGGAAGTAAAAATGAGGACTTTGTGCTCTGAATCCTCAAAAAGGTGAAATACTTTTTACCTAATACAGCTTCTAAATTTAGTTTAGGAATGTCAGTTTTATCTCTGATGCTACAGAACAGATGGCTACTCAGAACTGTACTTTTTATATTGGAATATTTTATCAACATGTTGAGAATATTTTATAAACATGTTTCTATTCCTGGCCAAGTCAATTTGAAAGAATATACTTTGTTTGCTTTGAAGTTGCTTCAAGCAACTTTTATTAGTCAAGAGCCTTTTTTTCAGCAATTAAAAAACATTGGGTATTACTTACATTTTTTCAAATTCAAAAGCGTCATCCAGGGTGGGTCAATCACTATTACTATTTTAAAATGCCATTCTGACAGAAATATTATTTTTTGAGTATGTCAGGAATGTTTCAGTAAAAAATTAACCTAGTAATTCAAAGCAAACACATGTGAGGAATTGTTCTTCTCAAATCTATACTATCAAGCATTTCAACGTTTAACTTCATTTATATAAAATATAATAAAAATATCGTCATCATACTTTTATAGATATTAAAATATAAATCAGTTGTATTTATAATAATAGACTACTAATGAGATTTAACTTATCTTAATATGCAAAATGTGTAGCTATTATTAGAAAAATGTTAGGGGAAAGGGTTGATTACAAAACAAATGTGTATAGGTTATTCTCTAATAGTTTTGCTGAGGGTAATCATTTAGATTTTCTTTATTAATATTATTTATTTAATAATATTAACAGTAAAAAATAAATTTTGTCAATTTAAGGTTTTAGTTAATGCTATCTTTTTAATTGATTCAACTACCGCTATAACTTTTCAACTTTGAATACTCTAACGTATTTTTCTGCTATTGTATACCACCCACTCTTAATTCACATTTAAGGAAAACCTCTTTAATGTATAATTTTATCTTATTATAAGAATGACACCCCATTCAAAAGTTAGACCACCTTAAAAGTTAAACACCTTTCTTTTCAACTTTAATGTCCGAATCAAAATATCAGCCATTATTTGAATATGCTGTACCTTAAACACGATAATAATTTAAAAGTTTGCGAAAATAAGTCTTCATTTTTAAAATTAGTTTCTCATTATGCATTACACGCAAGATTAGAATAGATAAGCAATAAAACCTTAATGATTTCAGTTTAAGAATCTTATATGCACTCGTTAAATTAAACGCTGTGTATAAAAACCATCGACTCTAATAATAATTAAATTCAATTGAACTTAGAGCAAACCTTTTGAAAGACGGCATTCATTACAGCAGTTTTGATTCTTAAAGCACCCATTAGTCCATAATATTTTCTCTGCGAGTCGGCGAAAGAGGAAAAAACCAATGTAATGAAAAGAGCTGAAGCATATAGATAATTGTGCCATTCCTGTCTTTCTTTCTCGTTATCTAGAAGAAGACTGTGAGGAAAAAAAGATTATCTCATAAAAGTTGGGCAATTACTTTAGCAATCAAATAAAGTAAGTATTATCAAAAGGAAAGGACCTCAGAATGCAGACTGGCAGAAAGTAGAAGAGAGTGTAGACTACTTCCAAAATTGAAGCAAGAGTCAGGAACTTTTTAGAGATTCTTAATAGGATTGTAAATAAAGATTTTCCATTAGGGTAAACATAACCGAAATTTCTTCTATTTCCATCCTGAGATTCGGTTCTCTCGTCCAAAAGGTTTTCTGTTGCCTCATCTTCCAAAGATGGTGGCTTTCTGGAAAGGACTTTTAATTAATCTTATGATTATGAAGATTCATAAGTGCTTTTCAATTAAGGATTTTGTTGAGTTAATTAAAGGCAGATAAAAGGAATAATTAATTGTCACGATTCAATAGCAAAATTAAAGGGCTTATTAGTCTTAATTAATATTTCTACGGCTGGCATTTTTACTGGAAGCATTTTCTGTGATACATGACTAAGTTTTTAACGCAAGATGCTTTTGTTTAGGTTCAATTATAATTGGAAACTTGAATAGGTAATCAGAATTACACTCACAAGATATGCAAAGATATTCATTTTGGATGTTGTATAGAATGTACTGTTAATTATTATTTCATTCAAAATATTAAAAGTTAATTCTTGTTTTTTCCGTTCGCATGTCATCTTTTTATTTTGACTCGTCTTCTAAAGATTATAGCTTCCCGAAAAGAATTTTTGATTAATCTTGAAATTATGATTTTGGAATCAAATGCGGTTTTGTTGAGATAATTAATAGACCAGTCAAAGCTGCTCTTTTTTTCTGAAAAAAATACATAACGACAATTTTATTGATTTAAGTGGTTGAGTTAACTTTTCGAAACAGGTTTCCAAGTTTTATGCTACCGTATAAGAGGTTGAGGAGGTTGGATGTTTCAACATTTGTTTTGCACATTTAAATAAAAAGCTATTAATCTAAGAGGAAAAAAATTCAAATGAAAAAGTAGTAGGTTTTAAAAATTCCTTTACAGAGTGCTGTAAAACGTACCGATAGCTTAATTAGATGAAAAGTACATATTAAAAAGTACACATTTTGAAAATACTTTAAATTGTTTTGTAAAAATTTGGGTGACATTTTTGAAATGCACTATGTCAAGCAAGATCTAAGGAAGTCCTTGTAGGTTCGATATGATAAGTCAGAATTCGAGTGCTGAAAATAAATCTTGTTCCATAGCTCTATGATTTCAAATGGTATTATAATGGCTGATTTAAAAAAATCAAACATCGGTGAGTATTTTACTTGACAGAAAAGAAATGAAAATGTCTTATTTTGCAGTGATTGATTCTAAAGTAGAGTAAAAAAGTACAATTCGCGTTTACTAACGATCTTCGAAAAATGAAAACATGCGTCGTAATTGAGATAAAATAATGATTTCAAATGAAATTTATACTTTTCTGAATATCGAAAATTATGACACCATTTCAAATCTTGGAAAGATAGCTATGAAATCGGCATTTTTTTCAGTCCGAGAATTCTAGCAGAATACTTACATTCCTTTTTCCATTTTTTTCAACAAAGCTGAATTCTTCAGAAAATAATGCAGATAGTAATCAGACTAATTAATTTTTCTACATAACATGCACTTGAATAGAATTTCACAATTTTTCTCAAATTAATCGAAAAGAAATTAATTTATAAATTAGCACTTCCTAGTTTTACTTTTGATCTAATTAAGCTATTATTATATTTTACACTCATTGTATAGATATTTTTGATACCTACAACTTGTTAGTGGCCCGTTTAGGATAGCCACTTCAACGGCATAAGCCAATGCAATCAAGATCCTGTTTTTCTACGTTTTACTGATTTTCACGACAGCATTTTACTAATTTTGACTGGACTATGATGTTGAAGAAGGATGAGTGGTTGTGGTCAGTCAAATGTAACATTGGACATTTTGTCTAATTATTTCTACAGATACTTTGGATGCTTGAAGTACTTGATAAGATATGAAAATAAGCTTTTAAATTAAAATATCCTTATTTTCATTATAAATAATCGCCTATTTGAAATGTTACGCCAAAAGTCATCAAAGATATGCGTGGTTATTCTACATATCTGAAATAAAAATTCTAAATAATTTTACAGTTTTCTTATCAAATAGTGGAATAGCTTTTAACATGTATATGATTTTTACTTAGCGAAGCCTAAACAGTCTTAAATATGAAAATAATGTAATAAAACAACGTTTGGCTAAATGTAGAAATAGTTTTAAGCCAATGGAGTATTTTTTATTGTATACTTTCAAAATCTTGCTTAATTGTGAATCTTCAGTTGACCGACAAGACACAAAATTTACATCAGGATGTCTAAATCATTTACCAAATTTCATCCATCTAGTTTTTGAATCTTATGGTGACAAATTAGAAAAACAATTTAGTATTTTGAGGATTTCCACCAAAATTGGCACATATCTATAATATGGATGGGAAAATTACATTCCGAAATTCATCACTCTAACTGGTTGAGTTACCAGTTAGTGTGATGAATATACGATCGAAACGCATACAAACCACTGACATAATTGCAAACTGGTCTACATTTAATTCTTCTACTGCTGATTGCGTTTTTATATATTTTACCCACATGCATAAAAACAGATACCTTAAATTGGTTTCGTGTAAACTTACCAGAAATTTACAATTTTGATATAAATATTCCATACAATTTATTCGTAAGACAGGCATAGTTCCAATCAGCAGGTGTGTTCTTTCCTCAACTTGCTTTATATACTTACAAAATCGGAATATTCTTTACTGTTCCCCCTGAACGCATAAAGTTGGTGGAGAAAGGGGACATTCGAAATACTGTCAGTTCGTGAGCATGAGTGCCTTTTCTTCTCTTTCACAAATGATGATGCAATACGGCGCATTTTGTGCTTCATAGCATAAAGAAGGAAACTTACTTTGCATTTTAATCATCTTCATTTCCATCAACTGAAAATTTTTTAGCACAGATTTACAATTTTAGTCACAAGACCGTGTACCAAATTTTATAAACCCAAGTCAATACATTTTTGAGTCATCGCGTTCAAATACGTGCGGATATGTCGACAAATATATGGCTCCCCTCATTTTAACAGATTTGGCCGAAAATTTTATACACATCCACATATTCACAATTCGCTTTTCTATAAAGCCTTTTTATGTCATCTTATTCATATGCATAAGAAAATGAAGACAAACTTTCATTTAATGTTTGCATCCAAACTTTTATAAAAATTTACTAATATCATAATTCGACTTAAAAAATAAATGTAATTCCAAAAGTGAGTTTTTTTTAATGCATGAAAATCGGTGATTCTTGAATGCTCGTGGCCAAATTTTTTGACAATTCCATTAATTTAATTTTTGTATACTCCTTATTCAAATAAGTGAAAAAAAGGAAGCCTAAACATTGAGCTTTATCAAAATCTCGATAAAATTTTTTTTTTGACAAGTTCATGTTTTAATACTTTGATATTTTTTATGCGTATAAATGAGGATCAAGTTGAAAACGTTATTACAAAGCAACTTCTTATTAAAGCAATGACTTCAATTTTTTTTTGCACATATGATGCCTACACCTTAATATATCTTTAGATACAATTTAAAGAGTTCCACTGAAGAATATTAACACACAATTTAGAATTTTAAGTTAACTTTAGTTTTACATGTTAGAAACGTATAAAACATTTGTAATACATCTGTAGTGGAATGTATCATACTGATGATTAATTGATGTCAATATTTTTTTAAAGGAAATAAATTCAGGCAATACTGGAATTTGAAGATGCAGAAAGAATTCTCCTTGCTTGTGACACCAATCTATCTGAATTGTATAAGAGATTAGAGAAAAGACCCCCTCTTTAAAGTTGCAAATTGTATCACTACATTCAAAAACTCCCCATACTGTGCCAAATTTTATTGTTCATGGTCTAATATTAATGTTTGATTGTTAGATTTCAGACAATTTACTCCATGATCAAGAATTTGGGTGAGACTGTTTGTTTTATTTATGACCTTGAGATACTATTTTGTATGTATATATTCAGGAGGGTTATAAATAAATATGCCAATTTTGCGGGTATATTAATGAAAATAAAACAAAATACAACTTTATTGTTCGTCGGAAATCGCAAATAATAGTTTAAGTTTAAATTCAACACAGTTATAAGTGTTCATTGTAAAATCTCCTAAAATGCGAACAATATCAAGGCAATATGATAGTTTATTCCATGTTTTTTCCGCATCTTTGATGTTTTGCTTTGAAAGCCTATAGATATGTCTATCTTAAGTTCAACAAAGTCAGTTGGTAGTGGTGAAACAGCCATCTGCTGTTTGTTGCAGTCCAATAAAAAAAATCCAATTTTGCCATACTCGCATATCTGTACATTCATTCAAAACTTCACAGCAAGCATACAAATAAATAAATAAAATAAAATTGTACGGTGGATCATCTTGCCGCTTCACTATCGTTTCCATTAACAATAAAACATTTGTAAATGTGTTACGGATTACATTAAACACATATAGCTATACTATTTAATTCTTCAATTTTTTTTAAAAATTTTCGACGATCAACAAGGCTGTGCTTTGTTTTTTTAGAGACCTGCAAAATTGTAACATTAATTTATAATAATTATATTAATGAAAACACATTTTAAATAAAACGAATCAAATTTTTAACCAGAGCTCAATAGAAATAGCACACTATTTCGCTTTTAAAGAAGATAATTACAATTTATTTTTCTATTCCAACTGCTTTATCAAAAGCATTTTCGATAAAAAATGAGACTGGAGATAAAAAATACGATACTCGAAAAGGTTTCTAACTGTGATGCAATTTAATCTGATAGATTGACACATTATAACAGCTGATTAATTTTAGAGATTGGTTGGTAAGTTAAATGATGTTAATGAAGTTCATCATGCTAGTTTTATTTGATTTATTTTGTGTAAGGATGGAACACAGTAATCGATTTTTTTAGCCACTTCCTGAAATGGACGATTTTGTACAATTGTAAATTCTTATTTACATTACATTACTACTTCAATAACTAATTATGAGTTAATGTACTCTATATTGATAAATTCTTTATTAATTTTTTTGAAAAAGCAAAGTATACAGAGATGAAGCAAAAAATTCCGACCTCTAGTCTTTGATGAACACCCACATTTTAAATAGTCGTGAGTTCGTAGAATGCATTTTTCGAAAAATATTTTTTCTTTTAGAATTATCGTGTTCAACGACATACAGATATAGCTCATAAATAAAACAAGGCAGATGAATAAAATTTATCATGTAGTCTTTTCATCAAAATTGCATATTTCTATCAAATTTTGGGCGAAATCTGTCTAAGGAAAGTCTATCTGCCAATACACATGTGAAGATGATAATTCAAAAATGATAAGAACAAGATGGATGAAATTTGGTAAATGACTTAACAGCTAAAATTTGAAACTCTATGCAATTTTGGGTTAAATCTTTCAAAGTCTTGACGGTCTGTCATTCTGTTTATTACGTAAGTGCATACGTTGTAACTTGAAGAAAAGCAACAAAATGAGTGAACTTTAGCATGTGATGTTTGCACCAAAATTACAAATTTGAATTAAATTTCAAATTAGTCTAAGAGATGACTGTTTTCTCATCAATGTTCATATAATCATGATATGTCAAAAACACCGCATGGAAGATAGTTGAAATTTGTTATTTGGTCTAGTCATCAAAATAGTTGATCTATATTAAATTTTGGACCCAGTTTTCAACAAGAAATGGTTTAAAAGGCACATTCCTTTTCCTAATTACAGTGACGCTAAATAAGCGCTTTATTGTATAAATTTACTTAAAAGTCAAGGACAGAAGGCTGCAATTGTGTGTTAACAGGAGTAGCAGAAATGTCATTACACTAAGAAATACAAGAATCTCTCGCTTTGTACATTTGATCTGTAGAACGTGAAGCATTTCTAATTCCTTTACACTACCTTTATCCACTTCAGGAGCACCTCAGAAATGGTGAGGGAAAGTGTCATGTCTTTAACCACCGTGGGGCTGTCTTAAAAAGGATGTGAAGTGAAGAGTTGAAGAACAGCTGCGAGGGGGTGTAAGCCTCATTAAGGAGTCTGGAAGCGGTAACGGTAACGGTAACGACTTATTTAACGGAGCGCCTAGCCCGGCAAGTATGGGGCTTGATCTCCGTTACTAATGAGTATAGATGGTGGCCTGGCTTTCAGTATATGTCGTTGTCAGCTGCGATGTCATCTGAAGTTGGGAAAAAACGAGAGAACTGCAAGTCAGTCGTGGTCGGAGGTGCAGGGGAAGCGTAATCCAATCATGAGGTCAGGATCCTGGAGTCGACTCCTGAGGGCCAATCAGAGGAGATCATCTTTGGTCTTGTTGTGGATGGTTCTGAGAGATGGAAAAAACTGATGTGACAGTTGATAAACATTCCTGGTACCGGATCGAAACTGCTACTTCGTGTAGCCAATCAGGGTGCAGCTATTCACAGTGAAGGTAATAGAGGACTCAGTTAGCAGTCAGGATGGATTGAGAAAGTACAACGTGGAGTGAGAATATGCTGTTGTTTATTAAATAGGAACAATTAAATTAAGGAGTCTGGAAGCGCAGAGTACGCGTCTTTTGTAGGAGCTCTGAGGAGAAGTATTCTTGTCTGGCATGTACAGTTATTACAGAAAGCTTTCTGTATGGGGTTTGCTTCTCGCTTACCTGGTGGATACAATAATGATAATTTTCTCTCTGTCCCCATTGTCGATGACGATTCGTACCTCTATACAAGGGGTTAACGTATGTGCTGCTTTGTATTGGGAGCTGTAATGTATTTATTACTGTTTCTGGTGTAATAAAATGGGTCTTCTACATTATTCAATTTACTCTGGCTGCTAAGACAGGGCACAAGTAATTTTTGGTAACATTTCCTTTTCCTATTAATCGACATAAGATTTATTGATATAGAAAAGAACTACAATTTAAAGGGCTAGAAAATTTCGTATTTCTTCATTAAAATTTCAATTAAAAAAAATTCCCTCAGGCCATTATTAGTACGAGGTTTCTTAAACCATTTCCACTGTTTTATTATTACCAATGCAGATTCTAAAAATGAAATCCAGTTTTTTCCTTACTTAACGTTTTTCATAACACAGTTTTATATTTTGTGGTAAATAATTCAAAACATTTTAGAAATTTTACTTTTAACCGCATCATAAATTTATATCATAATTCTGTGAGGATTTAAAGATAATGAAAATAAGGAAATTTGCAAATTCCTAAATAAAGGTTTTCACCTTTTCTGCTTTTCTTCTGGCGAATGTGATCGAAAACGTTTCAACACCCAGTTGTTGTCTACTCTCATATTGAATTCCATCTGACTTAATTTCATCTTTCTATTTCCTTTAGATCTTGAAGAAATTATTCATTTTGCTTTTAGCTTATTGTATCTAAGTTTTCTGAAAAGTAATCCAAGTACGATTGCAGAAAATGGACGGTTAAATTCTTATTTTAATTTAATATCCTAAAATTTGCAAAACTTCTACAATAATTTGGGTATGTTTTGTTTTCAACAGAGCAAGCCAATTCAAGTTTGAGATTGTGAGGCTTTTCTCTTGTTTGCTTAGATTTTGTACTAAAATCTTCATTCTTTCTCAGCTTTCTGATGTCTTGAAATATTTATTCTTTTAATTTTGTTTCGGATAAACATAAAAACAGTTATAAGGGTGTCTGTAATATTTCTTTTATTGAGTTTTTACAAATTGTTTTATAAGGCTTATTTTTTATGAAGCACTGCAAGTAAAACCTTTTTCGGGTTTGTAAACTTTCACTTTGAATATTTTCGACAACATGCTCCAATATGTTTCGTATTGGCCATTCTATCTTCTCAATCAGGGATGTCCCATTCATTAAGAAAATCGGATATCTTGAATAAACAATATAGATATACCCTTCAAATAATCGCAAGTTTACGAATTATCGCAAATCGCAATTAACTGGGGGAAGCAGAAAAATGGAGGAATGAGATTGATGGTTCAGGGAAGGCCAGAAATGTACGAACAGCCTGGAGATCAAATTTTAATTTCTTTTCTCAGACTTTATTGTTGCGTTTAACAAATAAATTACTGGATTAGAATGAAATTATACTAATATTTTAGAAATTAATTAATAATAATTTATGAATGAATGAATTATGAAAGAAGGAAAGAATAATGAATGAATAACGAATAAATGAATAATGAAAGAAGAAAAGAATAACGAATGAATAACGAATAAATTAATAATGAATTAATGAGTGAAGAAATGAATGATGAAATGAATAATGAATTAATGAGTGAAGAATCGAATAATGAATGAATGAATAATAATATTTTTATAAATGAGTGAATGAATGATTGTAACCAAATTATAATAATGATTTCTTTTGTGGATAGAATATATTTAGAACTGTTTATTAATTAAAATCTGTAAACATGTTTAGTAAAAATCGTTAGATTTAATTTTTTATGGCACTTAAACTATTAAATTCATATATATTTAATCTGTAATTAGTTAAAAAATTATAAATGAGATAATTTTCTAAATTATTTTTCCAGAAATCAGCTTCTCACAGACTATAAAAAATACTAGCTATTTATTGGACGTTTTTCATCGCAGAATCGAGCAATCACGGAAAAAGTAACTACATTTTATCTTAAGATTTTCTATCAAGTCAGAGGAGACCTAGATAAAATCTATAAACATGTTTAATAAATATCGTTAGTCACTTAAAATACTAAACTCATATATATTTTATTTGTAATTTGTTATAAAATTATACGTGAGATGATTTTCTAAATTATTTTTCCAGAAATTAGCTTCTCACAGACTATAAAAAATACTAGCTATTTTTAGGACAATTTTTTTTTTTTTTTTTTTCATCGCAGATTCAAGCAATCGTTGAAAAACTAACTACATTTCCTCTTGAAATTCTATGACAAGTTAGAGATCTAACATTATTGCACTTTATTCATTGTTACTGTAAGACAAGACGGTAATCTATGAAGATCACATGAGTAAACATAACCGTCTGAAGAAACGTGATTCTGCATAGGTAATAGGGGCAAACAAGGCTTCTATTTCGTCACGTTTTTGCTTGATTAGGTTGCGCCAAACTTCGTGATGGAAAATGAAAAAATTGAGGTGGGAAATATTAAAATTACTAAACAACAACAGCTAAACAAGGGAATTAATATTTTTCGAAGCAAGATTTGACATGCAAAATGTCAGGAAGTTTTTAATGGAACATCGGAGAAAAGACAGGTATTTGGTATCTGGCAATGGGAATTTTATTATTATAAAAATATTGTAAAATGAATTTTACAGCTTAACCTCTAAATAATGAAATGAAATTAAGAATGAGATAGAGTTGTATATAGAGAGCGACATAAGTTAGTTATAAGAGAGTTATGTATAGTGATATAAGTTAATATTAAAATGATATCTGATGATATATAGGACGATAAAACCAGTACGATAAAATAAATTAATTAAATAACTAAACATTGCATTGGGAAAGGAAAAAAATCTCTGATTTAAATTCCTGTCTAGGAATGATCCGGATCGAAGTCTCTAGATCCGGTTTTATATAATTATGTTGTGTGTCTCTTTTTATTTTCCATCCTTTCATATATTGTTGTTTCTGTTAAATTATAAAATCATATTCTCTGTTCATTGATTGCTCCTTATACAGGGTAGTTAGAATTAAAGTGACCATACTCCAATTTATATTGAACCCATTGTGGTTGACTTATATTACTGAATGTATTATGCGGGGCGTAATGTAAAGAAAACTGTAAAAAGGTTTACATTTGGAGCAATAGATGGCTGGCAGGATAGATCCTGCGTTTCATAGAACATATTACGCTATGCAAATTAGGAACGTATGACAGTAGTAAGTGCTTTAAAATAATTCTTCATAATGTCTTTAGAGAAAAATAGGTCTCGCTTCACTGATCAAATTGTTTTATCCGAACCGAGTTATGTTTCAACTTCATTACCAGAATATCGACGCTTAAAAGGCTGGCGAAGAATGCCTTTGACGAAGAATAGATTGAAAAATATAAAGAGATTAAATGGATAGAAGATACTAAATTTGAAGAGATTGGTCATTTCGGCATGCATCAAGATAGAGGAAGGGAATGGATTTCAAACGAAAGTACGAGAGAAGCCATTACTACTTTAGTTGAAAAAGTGCCCGGTTCTCGGTATTCTGAAACAAATTCTCGAACAATGTCAGGTGCATTGTGACTCCCCTGGTGTACGGTAAGTACGTTTCTGAAATGCATTTTAAAATTGTATCATTAAAAGGTCTCTGTGAGGCAAAAAATTCATCCTCAAGACATGGAATGATGCATTGATTTTGTTTGCCGGCTTCTGTTCAGAATATCCATCAAGAGTGCATGGTCTTAGAACATTTTCTGACCCTATGAGGTGTATTTTATCCTAAATGGAGCAGTTACATACTCAAAACTGTCGTATATGAGGTACTGCATATCCTAACGTTGAGCACGTATAACAGCTGCATTTTGATTTGATTATTGAATTGTGTGGTTTTAGTAATGGTTTCATCCTTGCCCACTTTTTATTTCTAAAGAACCCTCCTGAAGGGCCTAAATGGTATTTCGACTCAAGTATTTGTACATCTTTCCAAAATTACAGAAAGCAAATATTTAGGAATATTGTCGTCATGCAAGATGGTCAATGTTGAGCAATACTCTCAATATCCATATTACATGACAAAGGAAAGGACTTTTTCAGACTTACTTTGGAGAAAATCGGATAAATTCGAGATATTTTCTGACTGCTTGATCTCCTCATTTTCCTGACTTGAATCTGTTATTTCTGGTTGTGGAAATTCTTCAAAGATTGTGTTTATCGATAAAATATGAGAGGACTGTCTGAATTGAAATAAAAAATGACATGTCATATTTCTACAGTTCCTCAAGATGCACTTCGCGCATTTGTGGAACAGAAGTACTCGCTTTAAAACGTTTTGATATAACTCTTGTTGTGTCGTGTTATAACTCCCTTTGAAACGCGATTGCTTTTTTTTATGTAACACCTTTTCGCTTGGTTGTAAAAATTTGAATTATTAATTATTGTTGCAGTTTTTCCCACCATGATTCTAACAACGTATACGCCAAATTTCAACAAAGTGCATCAACCAGAATAGTCTCTACGCGAATCTGAGTAGAATTATTTGAATTATAGACCTTCTGTATATCTGAGGAATTAAATTTACATTTAATTTGGAAAAGTGAAATTGGAGGGGGTGTAGAATTTAATTATTCAGTGAAAAATTTATTTAAAATTTAGGTGGCTGGTACGCGAAAGTTAAAATCTTCTCCTAAGATGGTGCTCTCTTAAGAGGAACAGGAACGGCTTACCCACTTTTTCAAATCAATCAAATATTCCTATAAGAATACCTTCTTTTCAACTAACTATGATATTACCTAATTGTATTTTCAGTTTTATGTTAATTCTTCATTTCTCACATTGGATAATACTAGAAAAAATGTGGGTAAAACTATAAAACTAGGCGGTGTATGGTTTTATTTAATTTTATTAGGATGTGTTACAGAATAGAACGTACTAAACGTATTTATACTTTACTGAAACATAAGTTAACTTAGAAAAAATTGCCAATTCGACATCTATCAGACCTATAATGGAGAAGAATCATATTCATGAGTTAACAAAAATTCTCCTTCCCAGAATTTTGCATTTAATCTTGTTTTGGATTAATAGTGGCAAGCCATTGTTTTGGATGAAAACTTGTGAGGAATATATATATATATAGATATATATTCATATTAAGTAAAACAACTTTAAAAAACACAAAATGGTTTAAGGATATCATTGTTGTGACGGGAACTTACCATTTTTTGGCATTCTCTTTGACAGGAAGAAACACTGAAATGGATTCTGCTAATTTTTTAGATTTATGTCAATATATTCAATAATTTGTAATCCACACTGGTCAAAAACAATTTGACTCGTTTGCAGGATTTACTATAATAACATCGAATGGAAATTAACTTGAGATTAAATTTTGCTAATTTCAAAGTTAAATGATGGAATATTTTGACATATTCAGGTGATTAGATACAATACTTTTTTTTTATCTTGGAATCTAAGCTAGTTAATATCTGATTATTTGCATTGTACATATTCAAAATACAAAGAATAATTAGATAGATAGATAAATTAAGGAAATAAAAAGATAAATTATCTGTTTAGAATGCATCATAAATGACTCACCTTGATAAACATAATTCATGAAACAATTTTACAACTTTCGAACTCTTCAGATCTGAACATAAAGGTAGCAAATAATCTTGGTGCAAACTATTTTGAACACTTCTTTTCAGGAGGCTATGGAAATTAAAACATTCTTTATAGAAAAGGAAACATGATTCTTCTTCCATTATTTAAGAAAATCAAGACATTTAGACAGCTTTTATAAATGAAAATTCTAAGTACATGGATAGTTGAACTTCGACTTCTGTTGAAATTTAACATGACTGATTAATTAAATAATTCGTTTTTCCTTTTTTATAAGGTTTCTAAATTCAAGACTTAAAAATTGTGCATCAAGGAATAAAGACATTTAGACAGCTTTTATAAATGAAAATTCTAAGTACATGGGTAGTTGAACTTCGACTTCTGTTGAAATTTAACATGACTGATTAATTAAATAATTCGTTTTTCCTTTTTTATAAGGTTTCTAAATTCAAGACTTAAAAATTGTGCATCAAGGAATAAAAAATAATTACCAATGTGGATGTATAATTCATCTAAATAATAAATTCCTTCATACAATTTCTTCATAGTAAATCAATAATTTTTCCAAAAATATTTAGTAAATACCTTAAAGAAACTAAAATTATCAAAAGTCCTTATGATGAAATCCATACACACCATATCACAGTCATATAACAAATGAAATTTGATTCGACATCTAACTTTATGATATCTTAACGCTTTTCTTCCTAAAACAAGCATCAGATCTAACATGTTTTATGTGAGCATGAATTATCTCTACAGACAGTTTTATGAATAATCATAAATAAAGAAAACCCTAATTTTTTATTAAATAAATTGTAATAAAATTATTTAATAAACTATTTTCTATCAATTTATATTTAGCTCGCTCGAAAGTAAGTTTCCGGGAGACTGTGAAAAGACATCAAACATAATTACCTGGAAGCATTTATTGATACATATATAAAACTCTTTCAATTACTTCTCAATATAAGAATCATAGATAGTGAAGTAGGTGTTCTATCGCCAGATTAATTTCTATATGCTGAAACAGATTGTAGTTTCTAGATCGGGAGTATAAGATAGATGGATAAACACTTCCCAGTCGAATTTCTTAGGCTATTACTGTGTGATCTGTGCCCATGAGATTGTCTAAATATATATAGTGGTGGAGCAACGCAATGCTAAGACGGAGTATCTTTACCGTCCGTTTCAGTACTTGAAAAGATTCCCTGAGCGAGCTTCATTTACCAATGTGACGCCGAGCAGACGACAAGCACACTGTGACTCCGATCTGTACTGAGGCATTTCTTAGAAACTTGTATCGAGGAATTGTTTCAATAAAAGCTTCGATGTATTTATACTTTGTGTCTCTACGGCTTCCAAGAAACCTACTACCTAAAACTAGGCGAGCTTAATATAATGCTATTCAAAGTTAAACGAATTTAGCACGGATAGTTTCAGTACTTTTACTCTAAATTCTCGTTAGTAATAATATCAAAGATGTCGAAATTTAACTTCCACTAAATTTGACGTATTGGGTTTTTATACAATAAAAATTTATTTTAGTAAGCATTCCGAATTTTAAAATTTTGAATGAAATGATAATTTGCTGCAATAAAATAACAATCAGCAATAATCTTCTCATTCAAAACAACAACTAATGTGAGATCTAAAAATATATATTACGCAACCTATGATTATGTTGTTAGATTTTATTTCTCATTGGATGATAAAAAAATTACCTGTTATCTTCAGTAAGTACGAATGAGCTTATCTGTCCATTCACCCGTTAGAATATTCTATTAGCCAGAACAATGCGGTTAACACTTACTTTAAATTATACGCAGTTTGAATGAAAATATGCATAGCTGTTTTAGATGATTTATGAATTTAATTTCTTATTTGAAATCTTTAAAAGCTCATGGGATAGTAAAAAACCGTAATAAAGTTAAGATTGTAAAGAGTAAAACTGCTGAATTTGAACAAAAATGATTATGATACTTAATAATCAATACAGAAATTTCATTGTTATAGTACTGTATTTCATTTGGGCTTTATTCTTACCTTAGAAGCCAACTGAATGTCAAACGTGATGGTAAAGAAGCCCCTTCAAGCGGACACTGATCCTGAAAAAGCAATTAACTGGTAATTTGCTGTCAAATAATAATGAGCAGTAGTCTTGTAAGTCTGCTATTTCATAAATATCTCATAACTTTGAAAACATTGGGCAACTGAACAACCATCTAATGTACTCGATAAGCCGATCATTGCTACATGAATTGGTGCAGCTTGTTAACTCACTCCTGTTGAGTGGTATATGGTTAGATCTGTAAATCAGTAGCGTTTCATTCATTAAGGCTCCGGAGCTGTAGTACCTCTCGAAATTTTTGTTAAAGTTATAATTAACTATTTTATAGAATTACTTTGATTTTTAAATCTGATAGTTTGGTGCTTTATTTTTGTTTATTTTTTCCAGCTTGGGAGATCAGTTAACAAAGCAAATAGGGGGAAGGGGAGAAGAGTAATAAGCAAAAAATAAAAATAAAAATTAGCCAGATGATGAATCAACAAGTAAGGAAAATACTGGTAAGAATAATTTTTTGAGCAATGATTGAAAGGCACACACAGCCGATTAATTGATTTAAAGATTGAAGCTAACCTTTTATGTCTTGAATTTAGAGGCGCTGGAACTGCAGATGATTAATTGTTTCCTTATACTACAAACTATCCCATCTTTCACAATGGATGCTCATGAGTCTTGATTTCGATCCACGTTGCCTTGACACAAAAGCATTTGCTTTATTGAATATTCATTTGATTTTGTTAGAGGTTACTGTACAATAAACATGTGCAAGGATCATTTAATAACAATTGATTCATATGAAAATTTTTGTGGGGATAGTTATTATAAATTATTACAAGTGAAAAATAATGAACGTTGGAGATAATTTATTCCACATCTCATTATATATTCATTTACGGGCGAGTATTTTTGAGCTGACTGAGCAAATATGGAAAAGTGTGGGGAGGAAAAATTCGATAACTGCTTCTATTGAATTATCATGCCTTCATTTACTTAATTTTTCATTAACAAGAAATTTATACCATATACTCGTTATTTAATGTGCATGAAACAAAATGCGCTTCATATGTAGACGTGAAATTAAAAAAATTTAGGCTACTTATAGATAAAGTAACTTCCTTAAAATTGCAATATTTTGATAAATACTTTTTTCAGAACTGCTAATCTCTGAGTTGACGAACCACCATGAGTTGTAAATACAGATTCCCTCACACTTCAGAGATAGACTTTGATACTGACATGTGCAAGTGACGGAATTTTCAACAGTATACACTTCATCTGTAGCCCATTTTCAGCTTGTTATGTAAGCCGACTTAAGTCATAATTTACCAAGTAAGTATGTAAGCCAACATAATGTATCATTGCCGAAGGACCAATAAAATGAATTTAGGGAGATTTGTGAACATAATCCAGTGATTACCGCCCTTAACCCCTTCTCGTAAAATGACGAGTATAACTCGTCATTGATTTTTCATGCCATATAGTGCAATGAAGAGCTATACTCGTCATGTGACTAAAGTTACTGTTGAATATAATAATTAATATAATTTAAAATTTCCAGTGTATTGAATGCGGATCCACTTTTATTACTTATGCTGATATCATAGATCACTATCATATATCGTTTGATTGTCTAGGTACAGTTGCGGCTAAACTATTAGTAGCCATTTTAATACATTCATTCATTCATTCTAATAAACATTTAGCCTGAACATCTGACTTACTAAATGCTAAACATGTAGTGTAATAAACACCTTAAGGAATAAGAGTAATGTAAATCAAGAAGATCAAAGTGATTCAGAAAAATAAAAAATAAGCATATATTTAACTGATACTGATATTGAAACTAGTGATAGTGCAATATTACCAAGAAGACGAAAACGCGCATAGTGACTTATAAGTGAATTTTGTGAATATTTAGGATTCGTAGACACATTTTATGCCTGTAATAATATAAAAAATGACAGGAATGCCTGGCGTTAACGCAAAAACTAGGGGCTAATCCGAAATCATTAGAGATTTTTGAAGAAATGTTGAATACGAACTTACAAATTACTATTACATCCATACCAATAATATAATTTTAATTAATAATTATAAATTAGTTAGAATTATAAAATAAACTAAGTTTTCTCAAATAAATATTAAATAGCTATTTCACCCAACAATTTTTATTCTTAAATCTTATTGGAAGGGGTTAACCAAGTAAGATTTGTATTCTGTCCACACAGACCAATGATTCAACTGACTCTAAAAGGAAAGGCTAAGATGTGCCTTGATTGTGTTTCGTGCAAACGCAACGAAACATATCTGATACACTGCACTGTTCCCTACTGAACCTTATGATTTGTTAATATTTCTATATCCATACTTTATGTACTTTATTTCATATTTCAATGGATTTTAAAAGATCTTAATTGTGATGAAATAAATGTGTCAAAGTTCAATACCTTTGGAGCTCTAGCTACCTCTGGTGCTGGTCGATCCGCCATTGTTGATAAAATAAGTTGAATGATGGAAATAAAAAATACGAGGCCGTCATCAATTACACTTAATATTGTAGTCCAATCATCCTGAAATGTATGAATAAGGTTTGATATCAGAAAGAATATTACGATTAAAGAATAAATGCGAAAAGAGTAATATTTCAATTATTACAGAATATTTGTCTTGGAATAAAATAATAATGATTCGAAATATGAATTTTCAGCTTCAATTAAACAAGAATTAAAAACCAGTCTGTCAAACACCTTTTCAAAATCCAAAACGTCACTATAAATGCTGATAAGTGTAGCTAATGTGGACGTCATCCAGAATGATGGTAGAGCCAGAGAAACTCTCAGTCCTCTTCTTTTGCACATTAAAGTAATAATTATTGTCATTACCTGAAGAAAAAATAATTTCAGATGTAAAATAAATATTGACAATAAATTAGTTTTTTCGAACCATAATCACAATAACTTTAGCTAGAGGAACTTGAAAATTGAAATATATTTGTAAAAAATTATGATGTCATCAAGAATGATGGTAAGAAAAGAGACATTCCTAAAATCATCCTTTTGCCCATTCAATAAATTGCCATAACTTGAAATCCGAGTAATTTCAGTTATAAAACGAAGTGAAAATAGAGTCATTTACTCCTGAGCAAGCTATTTTTAAAAAAATGAATTACTTTTAAGTTAAATTCCTCCAAAAAAATGCTAAAAAATTAAGTACATTAGATTTTCTAATATTTTATACAAATTCTGAGACAACGGGCAGTGGCCGCAGGTAGCCTGATGGTAGGGTTTCTGAACCGGAGGGTTTCAGATTCGAGACTCCATTCCACCGTCGTGTAAGCGGGTCTGGTGCATGTTAAATTCGTCCTCACGCTGGCGGATGGATCCTAGGTGTCGTTCTCTCCCTTTGGAGAGTTGATGCCATCTCAGATGTCATCCACGCCATCTGACCACGGTGCAGAATGACGAGATTCGTCCCAAAATAACCCTAGTTTTGCTTTGAAAAAACGAGACGTTAATATAACTAAGCCGTGGTAGCCTGGTTGGTAGAGCGTCAGTCTCGTAATTGAAAGGTAGCGAGTTCTGTCCTCGTCTAGGCCAAAGACCGCCATGTTGGTCAATGGCAGTTGGGACACATTAAATATATCGTGACTACAAAGTCCTCCACGTTCCCATAACAAATTATACCTCTAGGGTTACTGAATCAGGGATGAGCCGGTCTCTGATTTGAATCTAAATTCTGACTTACAAATGGCTGAATGAGTGTATGAATGAGTTCGACCACCCCCTAAAAAGGGTTGTGTCGTGTGTATTCGAGCAAAGTCGTACTTTCACCTTAACGGTGTTCGTTGACAGCGAAAGGCGCACACTTCTGCCTTAATTCGAAAGCGCTCCCGTCATTCGGGGTTGGTATGACCAAGTGGCATTAGATCCACCACAGCCACTAAAATGAGGTAACGGGCATTATGACTCGTTGTCTTAGAAATCTTAAAATTTTCGCGTGTAGGAATGGGAACTTATATTTGACATAACTATGATATTATATTACTGGTCTCTTTACGAACATTGGCATGACTACCATAGTTTACATAAGTGCAGAACTAGAAACATAAAAAAATTTGGTTTCAGCAGTCCATGAATATTTAATTAATAATCCTGACATCGAATGAATTAAGATTGGTCAGTACAAAACTGTTGCAAAGAAGCACTCTTTCAGTAAAATTATACCTGCAGGAACGAGTAACTAAACTTAAAATTTTAAATGTAAAATTTAAAAGTGCAATCGTGATCGGACATAAATACATGACACTTAATCATTTTTTGTACATATATCATTATTGTTATAATTAAATCCATTGCTTAACAAATATATATCTCTATCACACAATGAATTTACACATTTTATGGTTAATAAGGCCAAATTTCTGTTTGGAAACTAACAATATCTAACTTCGCAAGTTGGTAAATAAAGTACGATGCTGCTTTGAAGACAGATTTTAGGAAGCTGGGATAGCTGAATCTTGCAAGTATTTGATTAGCTAGTGGCTGAAACATTCGAAAAATGGCAATTATAGCATTAAGCTAAGGATTTCATTGTAGATTAATTTTCAAACTACAGCGAAAACAAAGTTTGTTGGATTTATACGCCTTTAAATGCATATATTGACTAAAAGAGAATGCAGATTATATATTTTGTCAGTTAGATTTATAAACTGAAATTTCTGTAAGCTGAATGGACTCCAAAAATTTAGAGAATTAATTTTGCCATTCTAAATCCTCTGATGATGTAGAGAGCGATTTCTACTTAGAATTGTGTTCTTACTATTATAGACTTCTACCTCTTACTGTTATAGACTTTATATTATTAACTTGTTGCATGTAAATAATAATTAACTTTGTTTAAGAAATTTTATTTCCCACATTGCTTTTAAATAGAAATTTTATAAGGTTCACAGTCGGAAGAGGGATATTTTTTTTATTAAATACCTAGTACACAAGATGATTATAAAGTGACCTTTTCTGGCTTGATTCTTGAAATACTTTGTATGAAAAATATTATTGCATTTTACATTCCCTCAAAGATAAAACTGATTTGTTTATTTTATTGATTAGGGATTTTTCTTGTGATTTTCAAAGTCGGAAAGCCAATTATAAGCATTTCAACAAATTCTTTAACTTCAGAAATAAAACATAAATATTTTTCCCTTCTTTTATGAAACTTTACCAACAGATTCTGTTATAAAAGATAAATTATAAACTAGATTTCAAGTAGCTTTTAAATTTCTTTCCGCATGATTTAGTAAAATTACCTTTATATCTTACTTATAATTTCTTATATCAATATTGTATAAAATAATACTTTACTTACTATGGTAATTAAATATGATATAGATGCTATTATTCCATCCAGTCCACTCCTTGGATTATTTACGTATATATATGTAGCTTTAGCTACATCGATTGAGCTTATAATCAGAAGAATCCATTTTAAAGCCTGAAAATAAAATAATCTGATGAATTTACTTTTAAGATTGCAAAACTTTTCAATTCAGTATTAATAATTTGCACAATCATAAAATATTTAGTTTAAGAAGTATGTAGAGGGTGAAGCCGGTTAGGAATAGCGAGATTCGAACCAGAGACCTCGCCTTATTGCAACGGAGCGCTTATCTGCTGTTTATTCAGAAACTGTGAAATATTTAGAATATATAGAGGTAATTAAATTTTTACTTTCTCGTATAGGAAGTACTCAGAAAATATTGCAATCGTTAAAAAATTAGAAGAGATTCTGATAAACTTCCATGTTTCAGATCTCCTTGGATCCATTTTTTTACATACATTTTTTACATACATACAAGAATACATTTTTGGCATTATATCTATTTGTCTGTAAATACGATAACTCAAAAATGCCTTGAGCATGACGGATAATTTGTTTATATGGACTTAAAACTGAATTTGTAGATTTTTATCAAATTTTGTGCTAAATCTATTCAGTAGAAGTATATCTGTCTGGCTGGCACAAAAGAATTAAATAACTACAAAATGTATAAAGCTAGATAGAAAAATTTGGTGCACTGATTTAACATCTAAAATGTAGATTCTTATAGAATTTTGAATTAAATCTGTCAGAGAATTAAACGTCTGTCAACCAGCAATTTCGCATGTTTGTAAATGCAACAATTCATAAGTTCAATGATTTAAACCAGTCAAGTTTGGTATGTGATCGTGTGATTACAGCTATAGTTATCTGCCAAACTTTGTTTTTACTTGATCATTCAAAATATATATCCGCTCGATAAGTTCAATAAAAATGCTACATTCATGCCAGGAATCTATATTTCGCAAACTATTTTACGCCATTGTCATGCAAAGCATTTAAGTATTATGTAGAGTTCACAATTCTATGGTGAGGAAGAAGTAAGATGTCTATTGCAGAGCACGAGAGAAAGTTTCGAGAAGACCACACCCGTTGGTTTCTCAGACTTCATTTTCTTGGAATTACCACAAAATGCTTCTCAGAAATTACACCTGTTGAAGTTCTAGTCATTGCCTTTACAGGCGATTAGAAAGAATCGAATTTGGGAGGGAGCGTAGATCGATCGTCATTTACAATGATATTTCATCCATTTTGGAGGATAACGCTGTAACAGCATTGCATATAAATAACAATTGTTGCTGTTGTTTTTGTTGCTAAAAAATTAGAGGTCAAGCGAAGAAAGGATTGTATTATATTTAACGTTACAAAAGCTTTATAATAGCAGCTAAAAACACCATTCTTTTTTTATATAAATTTAATGGTAGCCATATTTTTTATTTAATCAAATTTTATGCATTATTATATCTGAATTATTTATCCTTTTTTATGTTTTTTATGAAAATCTCTCTGTATTTCCATTTATAATTATTCTTTAAAATTTTAATGTTATCATCCACTGGACAAAAACTATTATGAAATAAAAATCATTGAAATCACAGAAATTTCTTTAATTTAAAATTTTAACTGATGTTAGAACAACTTAATCGAAGTATAATTCAGTGATGTCATAGTGGTTTATTTAGTTTAAAAATTTAGCTGATATTAGAACAAATACATTTAATTATCAAAAATCGCACAAGAAACTAGAAATATATATTGCACAAGAAAACCTGCTTCTCACTACTTGAAAGACAAGTTAAATGTTATCCATTTTCTAAAGTGAATGTAGATCTGTTTAATCCTTTGAATTTATTTGTCTACAAAGGTACATTTATACAGGTACCATTTTAGATTATTTATTATTTTAATGTTTGTTGAATCCGACTATTAAGGAATTAAAAAAAAAAATATTTTCAAGAAGTCTCAGAATAATATTCTCGAAAAAGTTAAAAAAATTTTACTTTTAATTTCTCTAAGCTTTGAATTTGTTTTTATTATTTGATAAATAATAATATATCCTATTATTTTTCCTAGCTCAAATGATTAATGGTGGCAATCATTTTTTTATTGCAAATCTCTATAGCAGATGAAATTTTTGATATAAGAGATAAAATATTGAAATAATTTCAAGGTTTGGCTAGTTTATTGTTTGTTTATTAAAATTTAAATTGATTTAATGCTAAAAATCCTAGGACTCACCATTTTACATATAGCAAGTCGCGTCCATGGTGTAGGCGTTTTGTGTGTTCGACATATCCTTGGTAATTCAAAAGGGGTCACTATCCACAGAACCCCACATGAGCCAAGGACCAGGGCTAGATTTTGAAAACATTGACTAAAATGTGGCTTCGTGACATCCCAGGAAACACTGGAATTCTAAAAAAACAAAATAAGCATTAACAAAGAATATAAAAACAAAATGTGGTTTATCTACTCAAAAACTTTTGGATTTCGAAAATACTGATTGAAATAAAATTTTAAGGTAGTCTAGTAAATGTTGAAATTCTATGATCATAAAGAAAACAAATGAAAGAGAATTAGAAAAGAAATTTAATCTAGTCCAAAAGTACTCAATTCCGATAATAATAATTAAAGAGAGGGTTTGAGACTATGAAGACTATATCATCTATGAAGACTGATATTTTGAAAGAATAATTAGACAGCGAATATAAAGTACGTTTTCAGTTGTTAAAAAACAGCTATTCATACCCAAAAAGGAGTCCCACATATTTTTTCCATGGCCATGTCTATCCGTTCTCATGTCTCCTGTCAATGGCTAAGTTCTTTATTGTTTCAGAGCTCAAATTATATTATCAGCTTTTCTCGGGTTCGTCATGCGATTCTATTCATTTCCTTATCGTTCTAGATAATTTCCCTTATCTTTCTATATCATGAGGTATTTGGGATTATTAGATGCTTTATTTTGGTTTTTATTTCAATGTTACATTTTTCAAAGCAAAATTTTCAGATGACTCATAATATAGAAAAAGAAATAATACATATCGTTAAATATAGTTACAATGTACTATAAAGTTACTACTTTAAAGTTTTGTAAAATTATATATTTAGTTTTTGAATATATAACAATTATAAACATATGCTTAAATTGTTTCAACAAAATGATATTGATGGTGGTACTTAAGAAAGTGTATAATATTAACAATAGACCTTAGAGGGATATCTCTTTCCGAATGTCAAAACATGTTTCAGTTGAATATGCCAGATGAACTTCAAGCAGTTGCATAGTCCCATTCAGATTAGGTTCAAAATAGATTTTCAAATGCAAATCGAAACATGCTTCTGTGTTGTCGAAATTAGCTATTGGAAGTTTGGCCACCGTACTTGCTACATTCATTTTTACCACTGCAGCAACGATTCTTATGGTGAATTCTATCACAAACAGATGATTTTTTTAGAAAATTATATTTGTTAGCTTTTTTAAAGATATAAAATACATGGATCAACAAAAGTTTTTCAACAAAGTGAGACAGCTGGTGATATCCAGCACAAAATACAAACTTTTTAATTGCTCCAACTATCAAAAGATTAGCTCGCATAACCAGAGGTATTCATCTTAGTCACTGCAGCAGATATTCTCATGATGAGACCTATCACACAGCTGTCTTATACAGTAATAATTTCCAGTGTCTCTACAAGAAGCCAGTAAATTTATGCCCAATAGAGAAGAGACAAAAACACAGATTCTTCTTGCCCATTTGGAATACATGGCATAAAGGAAAAAGTGCCATGGGGTTTCATGGATGTATTACATGATCTTTAAGCCGTGTTCCGACGACATGTGGCTTTTATGGATATAGTTGTA
>JAPMOQ010049656.1:4898514-4910893 GCA_026543055.1 Argiope trifasciata | reverse complement strand
AAGAAAGTAAAAAAAGTAAAAATTGATTATAGAAGAAAGTAAAAAAAAAAAAAAAAAAAAAAAAAAAAAAAAAAAAAGGAGAAAATTTGACTTCCTTTGTAATTTTTCATACGGATTTTCATGAAAGATTGTAAAACCATCAAAATCTAAATAATCAAAAATATCAACAAATATATGAACAAAATATAAAATCGTAAAATCGTTTGATAATCTACTCCTGCCTTAAATATTATTTTTTGCAACAAGAATTAAATTTTGGAAAAACACATCAGAAATCCTTTATGTTTTAGCTTATTCATTTAATCTAAATTATTTAAAAATTCTTCATTAATTGCTCGTTAGTATCTAGCTTTTGTTGCCATGTAAGAACATGTAAGTGTAACATGAACAAGAACATCTGAACAATATTATTATACATGTAGAGTCACACTGACGGCTTGTTTTTCTAAGAAAAAAGCTTATGATGAGGGACACTAATTATATAAATATACTCATGTAAATTCAGATCTATGACATTGAAATGAAATCAGATCGTAGCATAAGCTTTAATATTTCAATGCATTTTCCAACTTTAAAAATTGTATGCATTTTTTCAAAAGTTGTATTTCTATTAATCTTTAGCTGTAAGTAAATTTTAGTATCGCTTTTCTAAAAATAACTGAGTCACTGTTAATGCTTCCTTATATAATGACAATAAATCATTTTTGTTATTCTTCATTTTAATTCTCAGTACCTCTGATGTAGTGCACAATATCATAACAATATTATACTACCATTTTAGTTAGATTATTGAGTTTAAAAGCTTGAAATTACTTTAAAAAATTGTCATTTGACTGACTGGTCAGAGCAGCTTTCATCTAGTTCGATTATGTTCAGTGTTTATGCTTATCTTGCGATTATAGGCATTCAAAATTTTTTTCACTGGAAAAGCATGCAAGAGGTGCGCCCTTTTGAGGTTATTACCTTATCTCAAATTACTTATCGAAACCTCCCATTCCGATGTTTTTTCAAGCCTAATGACTTCGTCCTGTGTTCCTGATATTCCTGTGATATCCTGACTTCGTCCTATGTTATTAGTATCGGGATAAAAAATTTGATGAAAGGGCAACGATTTTCATGTTTTGCTCCGAAGAAGTGCGGTGACACAGATATTGCAGGATGTTTCAAAATAAATCTTGTACTTCGCATTTACATATTTTTCATGAACGAAGGACAAAACTTCATGATTATTTCGATAGAAACATCAGATAGACAAGTTATTAATGCATTTATTCTTTTCTAATAAAATAACTGCAAAACTTTTGAAAGTTGTAGCATTTTAAATGTGCTAAATAGCCTCTTTCCATGGACTGACCTAGTAACTTTAAGGTATGCGACTATGTTAAAAACACTGGTTTTCATCCACATTGGAGATTTTTTCTTTCATTGTTATTTCTTGTAGTTCAGGCTTTCCTCTCCCCAAAGCAGTTTATCTTTTCTGCGAAAAGGAAGAACTGTCCTATCAACAAAGGGAATTTTAAGCAAAACCTATTTTTCAGCTAAAATTGGTCTTTAACTGCAATTTTAATTTTCATAAAAATTCTCCATCGTAAGTACGATTATCTCAAAAACTAATAGAGGTATTTTCGTAAAAATTTCAGTGTGTGTTTTAAGTAGTATGAAAGAAGAAATTAACCAAAAGTTTTATTGTTGGTGAAATACTTTTTCATCTATAAATGTTTTTAGAAAAATTAAGTTGTGAATTTATGAAAAAAAAAATGCATATATACCTATATTTTTACTTATAACTTCTTTGAATCTCAACATTTTTCCTTAGCTTTTGGTTCTTTTCATTCATTATTAACTTGTTTATAAAGAAAAATAGAATTGCTACATTACAATTTTGTGAAGAGCGTTCAGCGTTTGGGTCAATTTTCATTAAAATTTACTTCAGATTTTCCTGTTTCTCAAAATATATTATATTTTTAAATAATTGTTTTTGTATTTATAGTGTTTATAATTGATAATACATTAAAAATCCTAAATAGTTTTTAAAAAATCCAATTTTTCAAAATTTTTCCTTCGAACCTAGTCAGATACCTTAAATCGTAATAAGATAATGAGAGTGGCACCTGAGTTAGCATCTTCTCACCAAATTTCTGCTTCACATTCCGTGGAATCAGATCTTGAACTTGCAATGCACTCTATGAGCGGATTCCACCATCGCATTTTTCTAATACTGTACTTAGTACTCGATGTGACTTTGGGTTACTATGCCGTAATGATGAATTACTATATGTGTACCATTACATCTCTATGTATATGATGTAGAGTTCGTAATTTATAACTGATAAATAAATTTACGCTGTTAGGGAGGAATTGTCCCTGCTTAAATTCTAACAAATATTCTCTGCCTGATATTATAATGATAAACACACTCAAAGAAAAGGTGTTTTGTTGTTGTTGTTGCAATTGCATTAAAAAAAAGGGGGGGGGGGGGGGGGGGGTTCACTTCGTAAAATCGAAAAAGTTAAATGGCTCAAAGAATTAAAGAGTAAGTTTCGTTGTCTTTCAACAGATGGCGCCACCAGTTAAAAGAATGCTGTTGTGTCCGAAGGTTTGATTTATTTTGGAAGAACAACGAATTACTGACAAAAGAAATTAATCTTTCTAAATTATGGGAAAAGGAGATGAGTGAAATAAAATACAAAGCTGCTATTGTATTATTTATTTCAATGGTAATGAATGTTTCAGGAGGAAAGCAGTAATATTTCATTTGTCACCAAGTAATAAATGAACCGAGGGACAAAAGCTATATTTAATGTTAGGCTTGTTAGGAATATGAGTAAAGTCCGATTTTCTCGCCTTTTACATAGCATTGTCGGAAATATTTCAGATACACTGAGGCAAGGCGTAAAAGGTATTATGGTGGAAAAAATGAAGAGATAGGATTTGAATGATTATTTGTCAGTTTATAACTATTAATAACAATTCATATATAAATAGTTCTACAATGTTTAAGTAAAAATGAATTGCATACTTGAAGTAGCCTGATCCTAGCTATGGAATAAAGAATAAGAATAAAGAATAAAGAATGGCAAGTTTCATAACTTTGTATGTTTTCTTCATTTTTATGGCAAGGTCTTAAATTATGTTTTAATGAAATTTATTACACTAGACCCGTTTCTCCAATCGCTAGCTATTTTGATTTAGCACG
The DNA here is from genome assembly GCA_026543055.1 of Argiope trifasciata. Lineage (NCBI taxonomy): Eukaryota > Metazoa > Arthropoda > Arachnida > Araneae > Araneidae > Argiope > Argiope trifasciata. Next base: position 4,907,697 of record JAPMOQ010049656.1, on the reverse strand, counting down.
CTTTAACAATAAGTTTTAAGTTAGACGAACCGTACTTTTCATATTCAAGCAAATTAAATATTTTTTATTCAATCAATCAAAACAGAGATTTTTGTTTCGTTTGAGAAAAATATAAATCAAATGTTAAAGGAAGATTCATATAGAAAAACAGACTATAGGTTTGTGAATATATACATTCATTGTTTACAAAAAAAAAAGCACAAGAAAAAAAAAAGAACTGAAAAGCAAGAAAGAAATGAAAAATAAAAAAGAAAGGAAAAAAGAAAGAAAGAAAAAACAAAAAAGAAAAGGAAAAAAAAAGAAAAGTAAAGGAAAAAAAAAAAAAAGAAAGAAAGAAAGGAAAAAAAGAAAAAGAAGAAAAAAAAAAAGAAAGAAGGAAAAAACACAAAGAAAGAAAGAAGAAAATAAGGCTCCTATCCCTTTAATCCATTTTCAACGAATAATAATGAATTATTTTGAAGAAAACGTATGGGTAAAATTTCTTACCCTCTGCTCATAAAAGTTGGGAATAACATTTATAATCCTATAACTGTAAAATCTGAGCTTAACTAGCTATCGAAATAACTATATTTTTCAAATACTATAAAAAGTTAAGTCGCTACAATTGGATACAAAAATAATGTGTAATGACTGTCTATCCGAAGTCTGTCTAACTTCAGTCTGAATCAATATGACAGCACTTTGTTATAGCTAGAAATGCCATCTAATTAGATAATACAGAAAACTCCACGATTAAAAATTTAAAAGAAATATCTAACTATAATTCAATAGGTTTCTGTCAACATCAGTTTTAAAGATTATCCATTAGTTTTTAAATACATTAGTTTTTATTCTTCTAATTTCTCTCTGTTACATTATATCAAGTACAATAACAACCACTATCACTAATTCAGTTGATATTCATTGTTACAAAACTTTACTTTTATGGATTGGAAATAAAATTAGAACTAATTATTCAAAACTAAAATGAATCTTCATTGGCTTTGCAAACTAAATGTTTATCATGTTGTCTTTATTTTCTTTGATTATAGGAATCTATTTATTTCTCTGTTTTACGTAGTTGCCAAACGTGATCACAAATTAGACAATTTTAAAATGTGTTTTAGATATTAGGAGATGTGTGCAAAACATTTCATTTGTTATAAAAAATATTGTTCGAGCAATAATTCAGCCACGCTCACCGCTAGATGGCGCTGTTATGTGACGTCATTTTTAGTGTTTCTGTCTGTATATAAATGTGAATTATTCGAATAAAGCTATGCTTAAGAGAACTGTGTGCTGTTATTTTCCCGTCCCAACATATGGTCCGTCGAGCCGGAGCTTGATTTCAACAAGGATTAAGCTAACCGCAGCATTTAATTGAACTAATTATTATGGATGATTTATAACAGTCAACGAAGGTTCTTTAAAAACAAAACTGAAGCGTACAGCAGAGCATCATCGCATTCACCAAGGAAGGTCACAGTCACAACATGGAAGCCATACTTAAACAAAAGAGAATAACTAAAGGTAAGCTTACCAGATTAGTTTCGGAAGTAAATGGTTTGCAATCTCAAATTATTTCTGTTTCCGATATTGAAGTGTATCAAAACAATACCGATGCATTAGTTAATGAAGTAAATAAATTAAATGACGATATTCTTACTACTTGTTCGGATGTAGAATTTGATAAATATGAAAAAGAAATGCATGAAATGTTCTCTAAAATTGATACGTTAAAAATTACCTTAAAAAATGAATTCAGGAAATGTGTTAGGGATAACAGTAGTTTAAATGCATCTCAGAACACGGTTAATACTGAAGTAAATAGTTTAAAACTTCCTCGTATAGAATTACCAGTATTTACATCCAATTACATTGATTGGATTTCATTTCGCGATTTATTTTTAACAAGCGTAGGAAATAATAACTCTTTAAGTAATTGCCAAAAATTACAATACCTTAAACTTTCTGTTAAAGGTGAGGCAGCAACTTTATTAAATTAAATTCAAATTTCGGATAAGAATTACGAAAGAGCTTGGAATGCACTCGTTGAACGCTATGAAAATGAAACGGAAATCATAAATGCTGCATTAAATAAATTAATTTCCCAACCTAGTTTAAAACATGAATCGGCAACAGGATTACGGAAATTAATTGATACTACTTCACAATGCATTGATACATTAAAAATCCTTAATCAGCCTGTAGAGCATTGGGATACTATAATTATTTTCCTAATAAAAGGAAAACTCGATTCAGAAACGTTTCGCGTTTGGACATTAGAACAAGCAAAAAAAGTAGCATCTTTCCAAGAATTTAAGGATTTTCTTTTAACTCGAGCGAATGCGTTATCGTCATTGGCACTTTGCCAAAAACAAAAAACAGGTGCAATATTAGACGTACGATCTGTTGGCGCCAATATACATCAAAAAATAAATAAATCCGCATTTCCGTCACAGCTAGTTGGGAATATATGTTTATATTGTAAAAGTAATTCTCATTTCGGATTATTTGAATGCGATGATTTTTTATCACTTCCTGTGAAAGAAAAATGGCAAATTGTGCATAAATATAAACTTTGTTCTAATTGTTTGAAATCAAACAAAACTCATCCAATTAGTAAATGTCGCACAGGGAACTGCAAACATTGTTCGCAGCCACATAACACATTATTATGTTCCAAAGGTTCAAATGAAAATAAACCTGCAATAGAATTGGAACATGAAATGACTTCTACTGTTAGTAGCAACAACACAATAATTCCAGTAACAAAATGTGTATTATTACCAATTGTTTATGCTAAGGATATAAATGACATTTCACATAAATGTAGAGTACTAATAGACTCGGCAAGTCAGGGTACATTTATTAGGGAAAGTTGCGTAAATTTATTAAAACTAAAGCGTAATCGTACAAATATAGATGTTGATGGCTTGAGTTCAAAAAGGGTTGGCACGGTTAAGGGTTCGGTTCAGTTGCGAATGACATCTCTATTTTACAAAAATGTCAGTATAACAACCGAGGCATTAATTATTCCCAAATTAACCTGTGACCTTCCACAATTTCAAGTCGATGCATCTGTTTTGAATGCTTTCAGTCAATTAAAGCTGGCTGATGTCAACTGCTTCTAGCCTGGCCCTATAGATATTTTACTGGGTGCAGATATATTTGCAGAGATTATGTTGAGTGGACATTTAACAGTTCCTGGACATTCATTAACTGCTCTAGAATCTGTCTTCGGATGGGTTATTCTAGGAAAAACGGATATTAATCCACAAATCAGAACAAGTACTATTTCATCAAGTCACGTGTGCTGCAGTACAGTTGAATATCAGTTAGATAAATTCTGGTCACTTGAGGAGGTTTCAAAAACTAAACCTTATACAGAGGAGGAAATCGCATGCGAGAATCACTTTCAACAAACATTCACTCGTAATTTATCAGGCAGATTTGTGGTCAAACTACCCTTTCATGATTCGGATAAAAAACTTGGATCATCTCGAGATATAGCTGTACGTCGTTTTCTCCAAATTGAACGCCGTCTTCAAACCAACCAATCACTCTCCACTCAGTACCACAAGTTCATGCAAGACTACCTACATCTCGGGCACATGGAACCAGTGCCCGAGGAAGACCTTGATGTTCCTGTCGCATCTAGTTTTTATCTTCCACATCATCCTGTTCCCAATAAAACAGGAGATAAGTTTCGTGTTGTCTTTGACGGTTCTGCAAAATCTTCAACTGGTGTTTCACTTAATGACAAATTAATGGTGGGACCGCAGTTGCAAAGTGATTTGACAACACTGTTAATTCGCTTTAGAACACACAAAATAGCGATTGCAGCAGACATTGAGAAAATGTATAGGCAAGTTGTGTTGGAAGACTCGGATCTTCAAAGAATAGTCTGGAGATGGTCACCAAGAGAGCCAATTCAGGACTTCCGTCTAACAAGAATTGCATATGGCACTGCTTCAGCACCATACCTTGCAGTAAAATGTCTTCAACAGTTGGCAATAGAAGAAGAAAACAATTTTCCTTTAGCGTCCAAGGCAACCATGACCCACTTCTACGTTGATGATTTAATGTCCGGAGCACAGTCAGTTGATGAAGCACTTGAATTGCGTGAACAATTAATGCAAATGTTGTCGGGTGCAGGGTTCATTTTAAGGAAATGGGCATCGAATAGTGGTGAGTTTTTGAAATCAGTAACTCCAGATTCGCAATTGACAAATGCATGTTTGAACATTGACACTGATGAGACAATCAAGACCTTAGGTGTTCTCTGGAATCCGGCAGCTGATGCATTTCTCTTTCAAGTCGATTTAGCACATCTTGAAAGTGCCTTAACCAAGCGAACACATCTTTCCACAATAGCAAAGACTTTTGATCCACTTGGTTGGTTGTCACCTATCACAATCAGATGCAAAATCAGGATGCAAACATTATGGAAACATCAGCTGCAGTGGGATGAATATGTTCCTTCAGATATAGCATAAGCCCAGTTTTTCACTGATTCAACCATTGTTCTTTCATGGTTGGGATCCCATTCCAGCCGATGGAGAACCTTTGTGGCTAACAGGGTAGCGAAGATTCAAAATTTATCATCACCTACTCAATGGCACTAGCACCATGTCAGTAGTGAGGCAAACCCAGCTGATCTGGCAAGTCGTGGTGTGTCCTCATCAAAGCTACTTAATTCTTCATGGTTTTGTGGACCAGATTTTCTGTATCAATCAACACTTTTTCAGCCATGTACATCCTCATTTCAGGTAAGTGATCCTGTACCTGAGCAAAAATTGTGTAGCATTCAATCAACTGCTACACTCAGCAACTCAGTTGAAGCAAATGACTTGATTAAACAATATTTATCTTTTTTTAAACTTAAAAGTATAACGGCTCTTTGTTTAAGATTTATTCATAATTGTAAAAATGTAAATGACAAGATAACTGGATTCTTAAAAACTGATGAACTTAATAATGCTATGTTTGTAATAATTAAGTTAGTTCAGTCTATTGCGTTTAATAGTGAGGTCAATGCACTTAAAGCTAATCATCATCTGTCTTGCAGAAGCAAAATTTTGTCACTAAACCCATTTTTGGATGCTTTGGGTATACTCAGGGTGGGCGGTCGTTTGCGTCATGCGACTATCGCATACGATCAAAAACATCCCATCTTATTGCCAAAAAGACATATGTTCACTGGTCTCATTGTTAGACATTATCATGAAAATTTATTGCATGCTGGTTCTCAACTTGTTCAATCCTGTATTCAACAACAATTTTGGATTATAGGTGCAAGAGACATAATCAGAAACATAATTAGAAAATGTGTCAAGTGTTACAAATTTAGAACATCTATGACTAACCAAATGATGAGTGACTTGCCATCCACTCGCATTTCTCCTGCCCCAACATTTATGCGTTGCGGTGTATATTATGCAGGTCCTTTCCAAATTAAAGCAGCTAAGGGACGAGGCTCAAAATCATTCAAAGCATATATAGCTCTATTTTTCTGTTTCACCACTAGAGCTATTCACATTGAGCTGGTCACTGATCTTTCAGCAGATGCATTTATCGCTGCTCTCAAACGGTTTGTTTCTCGTAGAGGAAAATGTAGTGACATTTATAGCGATTGTGGCTCTAACTTTGTTGGAGCTAAACGTAAATTGATGGAGTTCGAGAGACTTGCAAAATCAAAATGTTATAACGAAAACGTTAACAAATTTTTGTCTAATATAGGTATTAATTGGCATTTAAATGTTCCAAGTGCTCCACACATGGGTGGACTCTGGGAAACGGGTATAAAATCTACAAAATATCATTTAAAACGTGTTATTGGTGATGTAAAATTAACACATGAAGAATTTGAGACACTTTTAACTCAAATTGAGGCTTGTCTCAATTCCAGACCCATAACTGCCTTATCATGTGATCCCAATGATTTATCAGCCATAACCCCTGGTCATTTCATAATTGGCAGATCATTAACAAGCATTCCTGAGCCAAATTTCATTGATACCAAACTCTCCTACCTTAACAGATGGCAAATTATTCAGAAAATGGTTCAGCAATTCTGGAAACGTTGGCATAGGGAGTATTTGTGTCGATTACAACAAAGACCAAAATGGCTATTACCCACTAAAAACCTTCAAGTTAATGATTTGTGTCTTTTGAAGGATGATAACTTGCCTCCTACAAAATGGAAAATGTGCAGAGTTATTGAATTACACACTGGTGCAGATGGTAATGCTAGAGTTGTAACTGTCAAAACATCAGAAGGCATATTTAAAAGAAATATTACTAAACTGTACCAGTTACCAATTTGAAAAACTTTATATCTGTAGCCAAACAGAGTTCAAAGCATTTAATATTGTCTATATGTATTTTAAATAATTTATTTTAGTCATATTTATTCTGTGTATTTTATTGTATTTGTATTATGTATGAATATTGAAATATTATTTCAAGGTGGGCGGCATGTTCGAGCAATAATTCAGCCACGCTCACCGCTAGATGGTGCTGTTATGTGACGTCATTTTTAGTGTTTCTGTCTGTATATAAATGTGAATTATTCGAATAAAGCTATGCTTAAGAGAACTGTGTGCTGTTATTTTCCCGTCCCAACAAATATAACTGGCAGAATTCATGTTTCTTACTTGGAAGAGTGGTCTCTCCAAAAATTTCTCACATACTTTCTAATATAGATGCTATATTTCCTCTTCTACCTTAAAAACGGTAGAACTTGGGTTAGGCAAGCGTGAACACAAATACTCATATTTTTATTTCCAGAGTTCCATTCATGAGCGCTTTGTTCTTCGTAACATGCTTTCTGCACTCCTTTAGAAAACAAAGTATGCATTTTGGACACCTTTTTTCTACATAATTAAATCAAGATTTGATGCAGAACTACAATTTTGGTAAAAAACTCAGACTAAATTTTACTTATCTAAATTGATATGTTTTTGCGTTGTTTCATTTACATGCATTCGAATGCCCAAAACCTGAAGATGGTTAATTTATTGACAGTTTTAATGACGGATCTCAACATTTAATGATGAAATTATGTATCAAATTTTATTCATCTAGTTCTTGAAGACTTGTAGTTATCACGTTCCCTTGCATTCGTGTAAGAATGACAACCAAACTTCCTATGAATTGATTTCGTTAAAAACTTGTTAGAAATTTAGAAATTTGGTTTAAAAACTACATATGTTAAATTCATCAAAGTTAAAGAGTTTCTGAGTTATCTTATTCACAGGAAGATATAATTAAAAAATGTGATTTTTGGATTCCGGGAGTACCGAAACATGCATCCGAATTTATCAAAAAATCTCGGAATCAGTTTTTTTTTTATGAGTAGAGTACATCTTCTTTGTAACTCCGTATATGAAAGAATAAAATTTTTTTTCACGAGTTTCTTTAGGATTTTCCAATGCTGTACCTCCATTAAGTCGTTAGAATTTTCAACTGTTTTTCTTATTTATCCGAAAATTGCTTGGATTCCAAATGACATGGTAGATTGAAAATGAAAAAATGTACGAATAATATCTTTAAAATGGCTTCCGATTAGAAAATTATCGATGGATATAGGGGAGTTATCTTGCTTCAAATAAGTATTTACTCAGAATTTAAATAGATTCTACTTCTGGTGAAGAAATGAAATCTTAGCAGCTATTTTATTTGGAATATTTATATAAGAAATCTAATAAACAAATATTTTATATTTATTTAGTATATTTACCGTATTCAACTTAATGGTATTTCAAACTCTTTTAAAAAAGAAAAAAAAGGTGGAGGGAAAAAAACGAAAATCTATGGATTTTATGCTCAATCCATTTTTTTCTCAAATGACGCAGTTTTCTGGAATTCTGTCCTTAATAACCGAAGATAAACAAGAAAACCCATTAAAAGACCGTCTCGAAGGAGCCCTTTCTTTGTCTACCTTTATTTTAGCAGCTTTTTTTAGAAGTTATTTTTTGCTGTCGCTTCCATTTCGCAGAAATGAACCATTCAATTAAACATCAATAAAAAGTCTAGGGGTCTAAAAATTTTTTTTCGTTTATAAAATTAAATCGAAACCAAAATTAGAATAAAAGTGGTATACGTTCTGAAAAGTAGCATTCTGTATCCATTCAAATCAATTATACAAATCTTAAAAAATCAACTTTTTACTTAAGGTGTACATTTATATAAATTGTATGACATTTGTAATGCATATTAAAAAATTATCAATTTTAGCCCAAAATATATGCATTTTTTTTCAGGTGTGAAATCAGAATTTCAAATTCGTATCATTTAAGAAAACAAAAAACAAATATAGCCAGGTATATATCTAGAAAAAGTTGTTTAAAAAACTGATAAATTTATTTTACTTTTCCTTTAAAAGAAAACTCAAGAACTTTAGATTTAGAAACTAATTCAATATCTCTTTTTAAAATCTAAATGTAATCTATCTTTATATTCATGTGTCAATATCCTTCATACGTGTTTCTGTGCATTCCATATCTTGATGAAATCTTTTTCAATGATCCCAACTCAAAGTACCGAGGTTTTCAGAAAAACGCCCAAAAAGGAAGCAAAAATAAATAAATAAGTAAAAAATCCATTTTAAATCTTGTGCTCAAAATTTTCTTAATAGCCTTTAAAATGATACTTTTCCCTCATTTATTGCATACATAGCACTTTTGCAATTGCTTAAAAATTTCTGAAATTTGTCTTTGAAATTAATTCATGATACTATTAGAAATATTTTCCTTTTTCTCCAGATTTTTCTATCCTTCATTAAAGATCTCGTATATTCTTTATAACTAATTTATCAATGGACCTTTTTCGGCATTACTTCATAATAATGTTAAAACACATCAATTAAATACCGGAAGTAGAATACATTTTCATTCAAAGCTTTCACAAATTGTCTCATCAACTATAATTTTTATGACCTGGGTAGAAAGAGAACTTATATTAGACCCACTTTATAAAATTGGGCCACATAGCATTATTTGTTCATGCGTTTAGACAAAACATTTTTTCCTCATCCAGAATTTGTTTCTAGACCTACTATCTCATTCACATATGAAACAGAGTATTTTGATAAAGACCCATCTCTAGCTTAATAATATCGTTAAAATCTAAAAATTGCCCTAAACATTTTCTGTTTAAATTCTTAATATTTTACTTTAATGTTTTATATATTATTTAATT
>JAPMOQ010049656.1:4847785-4898504 GCA_026543055.1 Argiope trifasciata | reverse complement strand
TTTTAAAAATCCCATAAACATTTGCCATTTAAATTCTTAATATTTTATTTTAATGAGTTATATATTATTCAATTTATTGAATATGAATACTATTTTATAGATTATTTTTAAACTATTGAAGGAGCTACAGGAATTAAAGTGAAAACGTAAAGCATTTGTCAATAAAATATCTACTAAGCATCTCTTACTACAACTGATAAATAGTGTTTACTGACATGGATCATAATCAAGGCAGAAAAAAATGCTATATGTCCGGAAATATCTAATAAAGTATATGATACTTTTAAAGAAAAAAATGCCTGATAAATTCGTTCTCTCTCTCTGTATGTGCACTAAAAAAATGTTCTTCAGAGGAAGAATTTTTTTAAAAATCATGATCCTAAGCTTGAGCACTTTCTTTTAACGGATATAAATTCCAGTTTAAATCATTTAACCTACTTTATGTCAAAACTTTGCTTTAATACTTGCTTCTGAGCTTGTATACAAGATTTCGATTTCATTTTTTCAAAATTAGATGATAATTAAAAAATTGGAGAAATTACAGACATAAATCAAAATATTTAATAAACGTGTAATAACTGAAATGATTTCTTGAAACCCAATATACACTTTGAATTGTGTTAAAAGCCTATTGATTCGGCTATTTGATCTATATTATTGTTATTTCACTAAGAAATTGAGTTCTAATAACAATACCTTTTACTAGATAATATTTAGCATTAATTTTATTGAATTAGCTCCTCCCATTTTCTTTTATTCCTGAGAAATCTATGGTTGATGGGAAAGAATGTCATTTTTATGATTAGCGTGTCTCATTTACATCAAATTATCTAACATCCTGCTAACTCCAAATTATTGTTGATCTGTCTTGTCTAAAGATTTTAATTTATTCTTTAAAGTGTAGTTTAATAAAGGGTCTGGTGATGAGGTTTCGGGTTCGAGACTTCATTCCACCGAAAAACCGTCGTGTAAGCGGGTGTGGTACACGGTGAATCCATCCGGGTCAAACGTCCTCCAACTGGTGTGGTGTGGAGAGGGGGAGTGCCAGCTCAGGTGTCGTCTTCATCATCTAACCGAGGTTCAAAATTACGAGGCCCGTCCCAAAATAGCACTAGTGTTGCTTTAAAACGGGACGTTAATATAAATAAATTAAACTAAATTTAGTTAAATGAATCCTACGAAAAAAACTTTTAATGGTTGTTCTGTTCATAAGTGTTTTATCTACTTATCTTACAAATTTTATTCATGTATTGAAAACAAATAAATTTCGTTTCACATAAAACATAGCAATAACATATCCAAATTAATTCTTATTTTAGAATTAACTCAGACATAAAATTGATTTAAGATCAGAACAGAAAGAAGTAAAAAGTTGTTTGAAGCAAAATAATTAAAAACTTCAAATGTAATATTTTAGTACCTATATGTGGCAGAAGAGTTCCGTATGCAGAAAGGAAATCTTGTTTCTTCGAACATTTTCAATTCTTGAAAATGACTGACATAGGTAAACTGAAAAAGTCAGAGTGGATAATACGTTTCCTTTCGTTTCGTTTCGTTTTTTTTTTTCTTTTTTAATCTCAATCGAAATAAAACGGCAATACTTCTTAGAAGTTCATAGTTTCGTAAGTAATATTTGTCTCAAATTAAATGGTATTAACACAAATCTTTGTGGCAATTTTAGTTTCCGCCTGAACTCCCCCCAAAAATAGTTGCTGACTTTTTTTCTTTTCTTTATTTTCTGCAGAAAAAAGGATTTTTTTTATTTACCGATTAAAAGTTATATATATATATATGTATATATATATCTTGGGTAATATTCAACGTGGTTTACATGGAAACGAGGAAGCAAATACTTAGGTCAAGAAGTTTCATGATCGCATAGACCCAAGATTTACCATCCTACGAAAGGGCTTCATTAAATTAATTTATAAGAGGGCTTTTCGATTAAATATTGGACTTAACAAGATACAATATTAGGGCAGTCTATGTGAAGTTTTGTCTGCTACTAATAGACGCTAATTTAGGATATCTGATTGACCACTCCTTTAGTATTCTAAACTCTCAAATGCACTTTAAGTATTTCCCATCTGTTCAGTGCCCTAATTATATCAGAAGGCTGAAATACTTAAAAGATTGTCCTGCGATATTTAATCGGAATCGATATTTTAAAATAATAAGGTACTCTAAATGTATTGACGTTTTGGTTAAATGATTAATAATTAAGCATGTTATGAGATGTTTATTAATACTTTAGAAATAGTTAATAAGCTTTTACAATAATTTTAACAGAGTTTTTAGCCATTGCTTTTCCAACTTTTGTAGTTGAAAAGTAAATGATTTTTCATCAAAAATTGTCATTCTTCATCTGTGAGATCCAGTTCAATAATAAAAAAATAAAAATTTAACCAAAACCAATGTGAATCTTTTATTAAATAACACTACTTTTTACCAATTTATTAAAATTGAACTGATGCCTACAAATCTGTTCTTTGTTTTTAAAAGCAGATGAAGGCTTATCTAACAAACCTAAAAATTATTCAAAATTAACCGAAGTTTTCACTTATTGCTAAGCAGATACAATGGTGCATTTTAACAGCAGTAATCCACAGCTTTACAAGATAAATTGTGTGATCGCCATTCTACGACCAAAAAATTAACTGCAGGTCATTTTACATTTAATTATTATGAGTTTTTCGATTAATTAAAATGAATTCTGTTATTACATTCCCTTTTAGAGTGATCTAATAGTTTCTTAGAGTAATATCATAAGAATGGTTGCATAGAAGCCATTGATTTTACGAGGCACGAATTGTATCATACCATTTCATAAATATCATTTTTAAAAACTTATTTTTCATTTAAAACAGCTCTTAATTATTTGTTTTTTCATATTAAGAAAATATTAATAATTGATTATTTTCTTCTTATGGCATGGTATGTATTACAAATCATCCACTCTCTTTTTTCATTTTTATTCGTATAACTCCCTTTTCGGAAGGGGACCTCAAAAATATGATTGAGAAGCTTCTGTTATGAGGGTTGGTTTTTGTCAACCTGGTGGGTACAGAAAAATGATGAGACGTACTTCCCACAGGAAGGATTGTACCGTGGCTGCTGATGGTCCTTGGCCTCAACCACAGTTCCTATCAGTGTTGTTGTCGCGGTGGTCCAGTTTTTCAGGCTTTCCCATGAATCTTAAGGTGGAGTGGAGTAGTCAATTCATGATTTGTAATTTATAGATTGCACTTTCTATTAAGCAAAACCTAGCCTATTTAAATGCTACTTTAACACACTGACTACCGGAATAGACGCATGTGCATTGCACATAATATGCAATAGTACCAAACCGTCTATTTTATTAGATGACCCCTCAACTCCTGCAATTATGATATAGCAAAGAAGAAGGCATCTAACTAGATAGATGACCCGAATATCAGATGTGGTGACAAACGCGTTGAAGTGAAATCAACCGGTGACCGATCTGTATAAACAATGTAGGCATAGCCTGTAGATAAATTGTTAATTAGTTTTTTTAATCACCCTTTGATTGTTCGAAAAAATTGATACAAGAGTTTCCTAGAAGCAAATATAGTTTGAAAAGTATGGTTAAATATAAAAATTATTAGAAAATTAAAAAGAATCTTTGTATCCTTTTGTCTACTAATTTATTTCAAATACTTTGTTTCTCTTTAGATGGTATTCTAATTCCTGATCAATAGCTTTTAGAGAAAAAAAATTCTATAAATAATGGATAATATTTCAATAGTGTGTTTATAAGAAAGAATAAGATAATTGTATCACACTTAGTATATTGATTCAATTAATGGATTGATAATATCAGATATTTATTTAAAATGCAATGATATAAACAAATAAAAATGATTTATGTCATTTAAAATTCAGTACATTTGTGTTTAAATATATTGCCCATAAAAAGAATATGCTTTCTGGAAGTTGAAAAAAAAGTCTACTCTAAAATATTATATAATCAAATGCATTCATACACTTTCAGCTCTATACATTTTTTCTAATTTAGCTTGAAAAGTTGGAATTACTGCTTTTTAACTTCGACTATTTAAAGAATATCTTTTAGATTCAAAATTTTTATAGAAGATTTCGTTGGGAAGACATTTAGAGGACCAACCAGCATTTGAGAAAGAAAATAATTTAAGCTCACCTTGTTCTACAAAAAATTTACAATAACTTGCAGATTTTATTACTATTAAACTGATTAACTTGCAGATTTTATTACTGTTAAACTGATTAACTTGCAGATTTTATTACTGTGAGTTATATTTACTTGGTTTTTGGTAAAAATAACTCATATATTTAAAAATATATAAAAGTTCTAGAAAAACCCCAAATTTTTCCTGATTTTACTTAGTTATAAAACTTACTCAAAATTTACGAAAGTTGCAAAGTATGTCATGAAACGTTATCGAAACATTATATAAAAATTAATATATATATATATATATATATATATATATATATATATATTGAAATGCGCATGCTTAAAATATAACACATTCTTTCATCTGCAATTTCAAAGTCAGATATAATGGACAGCTAAAATAAAAATTCCCTCTGAATACCTTTAAAATTTAGAATGGGTGAGCTGCCTTTCAGTTCTTGAAATATATATAAGAAAGAAAGAAATATAAGAGATATAATATATATAAGAAATATTGCCAATTGGAAAGCTCTCGTTTTTGTCTCTGTAACCGTAACTAGGAAATTTAAACTATTGTTTCTAGCATCTTTCTTCTGCAATTACCGTATAAAACCAGCATTTAAAATTTTATTTTGTAATCTCACTCTCTTTATATATATATATATATAAATATGTTGATTGTTTTTATGTTCACATGCTCTATCTTTCATACAGTTCGTTAAAAAAATTTTAAACCATACATTTTAAATAATTTTATTAATTTCCAATGATCACTTATTTGGGCTTTAATTGATTTGGTACAGTGATTATGGAAAAGCGAAATCAGTGTGAGTCTAATGAAGTGTGCTTTACCTGTTAATTACAATAACTACACAAGTAGCCCAGTAATATTTATACTCGGAAAAAATATAAATTTTTATAAAAGTTTTAAACATTTAAAATGTAGAAACACAAAAAGCGATTTTTATTTATAAAATCTTTTTTTTTCAATGAGTAAATACACATTTTTCATAAATATCTCCTACCTATGCTCCAAGCATTGAGGAAATTCTTTTTATGTAAAAAGCTGTCTCGGCATTGTTTGATTTCCCAAGTATTTACTTGTTAAAATAGGAAAATTGTATGGATTTTTTTTGAATATTTTAGTCAAACTTCTCTGGAATTTGTCTGCCTTATTTTCTGATTATTGTTCTTGTAATATTTTTTTTAAACTCATGATACATAATGAGAAATACATACGATAACAAGTGAACAGTTTGAGACTTCAAAGGGCTTAATTTACATTCTGTCGATTGATATAAATTGTTTTATCTTTTATATGTTTTACTTAATTTTAATTAAAAAATGGCTCGTAAATTTGATATAACTTGTCCTTATCTATTTTACATTTTAGTTCAACAATAGTTTACAAATAATGCAATTTCTTTCAAATATCTAAAGGAGAATATTTACTCAAAAATGTAAAAGGTAAGAAAAATACTTTTCAAAATGTGACTTGAAATTATGATTTACCACGTAGCCCACCGAAGACGGGGATTCATTTAAACTTTTCGTGGCCCAAGTAAATATCATGTCACATCTAATTTTCTATGCTTCTGAAGTTTTTCTTTTTAATATTTTATTAAATTATTTTTTTATGAATATTCTCATCAGCGATAAAAATGATACCGCTTTTTTTACATAGAGAAATAAACCTTTCGCCTGCTCTTTCGAAGTTGACGTAACATCACTGTAGATAAAAATTTATGTTTCATGGAATATAAACACGTGTTCATGACAATATTTGTCTTACATTTGAAGAATGGTTATTTTTTTTACTCCTTACCCATCTTTTCTTCTTTTTTTCATTCTTTTTTTTCTCTTTATTTTCGGAGTATATATATATGACAACCATTAGGATGTTGCGTGCCAAAATTTGTGTCTCTCCACGATGCTTGAAACTATATTCAGGAAATTCTTCTTTTAACGACTGCCTTTTTGAACTTTAATCCTAAGAGCAAGTCCGGAGAAAATAGGGTTAAAGAAATAAAACCTTATCTTTCGTGAAATAAAAAAGTATTTCCAGCATGTGTACGTTTGGCCTTTTGAGTAATTTTTATGGAAGTAAATGCAAATATACTTAATTTTGATATGGAATTACTTTTTTTTTTTGAGAAATGCATTCAATAATTTATTTTCTGTATCAAGAAACTGAAATTTTTATTAGTTAAGAAACTATAAATCTTCAAATATCAGTAAATGAATGGTTGATTTGATTTACTAGATTGAATATTGGCTTTAAACCATTTACATAGTTACATATTGCCAAGACGAAAGAAAACTTGTATTTTATTGATCTCATGTTTTAAGAATTCGGTAATTTTAATGGACTTTCACAGCAACTTTTATTTTACATAAAATTATCCTCCTTTTTTTTAAACCCTTTGCTGTCGTCTGTGTACTCTCAGCCTCCCAAATCATTTTCACCATTCTGATCGTCTGTCTACTCTCAGCCACCAACGCATTTTTACCATTCTGATCGTCTGTGTACTCTCAGCCACCAAAGCATTTTTACCGTTCCGGCCATTGGTCTGCCCTCAGCTACCACAGCAAAGAAATATACTAAACTTATATTGCATTTGCTGTATCTTGATACCCATTTAGGATATATCACTTTACATTTTCTATGAAAGAACAGAAAGGGCTAAGGAACTTATTCACGAACTAATATGGTGCTTTTACCAATTAGTAATAATGAAACCTAATATTAATAGAGTCACCTCTGACTCGCCATGAAAGATTAATTATTTTGGCGATATTCGTCATCGAAACCAGGACTTCACAATGGAGACAGTTTTGACAGATACCACAATAAGACGAATTATATATTATATTTTTCGCAATAAAACATTACATTAAAACAATGTGCTTACATTATCGAAATTTATAAAAGAATGAGAATGAGTAAATTGAATTTTTCTTTAAAATCTTGCATTCTGTGTGTCAATGCTCGCTCAATGGAAATTAATTTCTCCCCAGCATGGCGGCTATGTCCAAATGTAATACGGGAGCAAAGGGTTAATATATGAAAAGCAGATACTGATATATTTTTAAAATATCAAAAAAATATTTTATCTCTTTTTCAAACAGAGATTTGATTTAGTAAAAAATGCTTGATAGAAAGTAGTTTCATTAATAAACTTTAACTTGAATTTTTCTGACGTAATTTAAATCCCGATGGAAACATTCTAACTGTGAGAATGAAGAACCAGATTTGTGAGGTCTTTGTAAGAATATTTTAACACATTTTTTTACAATCAACTTATAAATGTTAGAATCACTTAAAATTTAAGATTTGCTTTAGTAGTTTCTTTTTTTTTAAATGCATTTATATTTCATTTTCCTAAGGAACATATTAATTTTCATGTCATCAAATATTCGAAGAATATTTGATGACATAAAAACACTCGACATAATGTATCTTTTAAAAAATATTCTACATACTGATAGCCTTTCCAATATGAAATTTTAGGTAGTTAATTGTAAAACAAAGGAAGATCATCCACCCATACTCACACAAAATAAAAAAGGGACTGTTTCAATATATGCAAATGTAGAGAATATGTCGTTCTTGCTTTACTTTATTTTTTTACATTTCAGTAACTGATTGCGCTGCCTTACTCTTAGCTTTTGAAATATTTTGAAACCAAAACATTGATCAAAATATGAATCTGATATTACATTTTTTTTTATTTCCATGCTCATTTATGGTGGAAAACCAAGAAAAAACAAATATAAATTCAAATATTAACAAGAGCCTTTCAAATTCATTTTATTATCTGCAAATAAACCTTGAATATACTAACTTGAAGTATGCCACTTAATTGCCAATTTGCAAAACCAAATTTAGAAATATCGATCAAATGGCATTCCCCTATATTGTTCTTTATATGTTGTTTCGATTTTGGGAAAAATAGCTGAATATCTTTTGAAACATAAATAATTAATATTGGAAAGAATATTTCAGCAAACTTATTTTTTAGAGTATCTGGAAAATGATAATTGGGTGGTTGCCTTAACCTTTTTTTTATCAATAAAATGTAATTTTTATTTTTCAATTTAAATCAAAAGGAAATTAAAATCATATCAAAATGTTTGATAGTGCATTCATATTCAGATGTATTTGACTGTAAAGAATAGCAATTAAAAATGCATTCCCACTTATTAAAATTTCTTTTTCAGTTTTGAAGAAGTCCTTAAATAAATATGTAAATTATTCAATAGTGCATTCATATATTTATTACTTTGCTACATTCTTATATATTTTTATTTGATGATATTTTTATAACTGCATTCATTCGTGCATTGATAAATCGATGTTTCAAAAAACTAAATTCATTTCACATTTTTCTTTATTATTAGACCTTATATATATATATATATATAAGCCAAGTAAAAAGGAATACAACCGAATCAAAATTACAACCAATAGAAAAAGAACCCGACCTGAAGACTTTTTCAAGGATCACCCTCATTTGTTAATTAATTTAGATTTATCCGTATTTTAGTTGTAGCTGCATTTGCGCTTACTAAATACAATGATTAGTTTTTTTTTTAAATTTTAAATTTTTAAATTTTAAACATGTTTGAATTCGAAATAATTTTTACTTTCGATTCTAATTTTTAATTTCGTCTCCGTAGTTAGTTTCGTTTACTTCATTATATTAATTTAGATTTTTTTCATAAATAGGTTTTATATAGGTTTATATATAGGTTTTCCTTTACTTTTCATTTTTGTGAACTTTTTGTTGTTTAATTCCGAATTAAATTTTAATTTCCCCATTAAAATAATTCGCTTGAAGTCATATAAAATTGAAAATGTTTGTTGTTTGCTTCTTTTTTGACTTCTAATTGTAAATGTTTAGGAAAAGAAAAATGTTTTAATAATCTGCATTAATTGAACGTCTTATGATTAGGGCTACTATTATTTCTGCTACATATTAGATTTATTTTTCTTGCATCTAAATTGTGTATTAATTTGAAACAACACCTCAAAATTTCGGAAACAAGTAGAATTTCGAATGGTTTCGGATTTAATCCGTTACATTTAAGTTTGCATAAGAGATTGGGTATTATCGTCGGCAAAAATTGAGTTGATGCGAATGTTAATGGAAAAATTATCTATTGACTAAACAGAGATCGTATGCAATTTTAGATACCACATCTTTTTCAGATGGTAATATTCTCTCTCTCTCTCTCTCTCTCTCTCTCTCTCTCTCTCTCTCTCTCTCTCTCTCTCTCTCTCTCTCTCTATCTATATATATATATATATATATATATATATATTGTTCAATTATTTTGTATATATTGTGCAATCATTTGTTACTGAATACCAGGCATTTATCTAATAAAATTTTTAAAGGTTGTAGTTGTTCTTCTAATAAAAAAGTAATGGAGATTTTTTATAGTGGATGCTCTTAAACATAGTTGGCCGCGCTGGCCTGGTGGTGTGGTCTCGGCTTCGGAACTGGAGGGTTTCAAGTTCGAGACTCGATTCTACTGAAGAACCGTCGTCTGAAGGGGTCTCTTGCACGTTAAATCTGTTAGGCCAAACGTTCTCCCGCTTGTGTGGTGTGGTGTGAAGAGGGGGTGCCACTTCAGGTGTCATCCTCGTCATCTGACCGTGGTTCAAAATTACGAGGTCCTTCCCAAAATAGCCCTCGTGTTGCTTTAAACGGGACGTTAATATAACTAAACTAAACAAACTTAAACACTGTTTCTCTGTCTTTACTCAACCTTCAACAATAAATGAATTTTATCAAAAGTCCTCAGAATTTGAAATAAATTATTTATTAAATAAATAATTCAAATTTATTGCTCATCAGATTTTTACAAAATTCCTGAAGTCATGAAGATATTCTAAATAATTTTTGTTTCTAACAGTTAAAAGCACGTGGTTTCATAATCACATATGAAACGGAATAACACTTCATAAAAATTCCACATATTATTACTATTTTTGGTTGTATTTGATGTAGCAGCAGAAAATAAAAACGTGAAAAGCTTTTTCTTTTGTTTCTTTTTCTTTTTTCTTTATATACAGATTAAAAACTCCAAATATAAGACGAAATTGCAGACTGATTAAAATTCTATGTTTCTGGAAATACTTCCTTGTTAACTTGGTATTTTGATACTCAACCTTTGTTATATAATAGTACTAACGCATAAATGTTTCATTACACATATTAAACCTTTTTTTAAATATGTTTTTGCATTTATATTAAGAATGACGCCGTCAAATTTTAAAATTTGCACCCCTTTTCATTTTAGAATTATTGTCCTGCGAAATTCGCATTTAAAATTTATCTTTCAAAATTCGCATTAAAAAATCATCAAGTTTAGCAATGCCAAACTTTCTTTTATAAATAGCTTTCTTTAAGCAAAAAAAAAAAAGGATTATATTTTTTATCGTACATAAATTTAAATTATTTAGAGCTAAATTTAGGATTAAAAAATGATGAAATTTTTGTGCATACAAAATGCTAAAATATTTTTAATTAATTTACAAACATTTGGAAATATTATTTGTCATTCTAATACTTCCGTATTGCAGTTTCTAGTTCATTAATAAATAAATCCTCTTTTTAATTACTGTAACGTATTTTAGTAATAGTTAATAGAATGGGTTGTTTTAAATATTCGTTAAATTGGAATAAAAAGCCAAGTTGAGTTATAACCACAGTTTCTTTTAATACATTTAATAGCACTTTCTTAATAAGATTCCCGCAAGAATTTTAAACTAGGTGCGCGGTAAAGGGCATGGCAGGGAACTTGACTGGTTGACAGCTAGGGTGCGAATGAATAAAACCTTACACGTTAAGTGACGCAGGGAGAGATGAAAGGTTTTTGCGTGAGCTGCATGATTGGCTGTCAGGGATTTAGTCTGTAGTACAGGGCGTGGAATATTTTATAAATAATTTTACGCCGTGGAAAATAGTCTATAGCATGTTCTGTATAAAAAGATGTGATTATATTTAAAATGGATGATATATATGCAGAATAAAGAAATAAAAGAAGATTAGGAATTTCAATGAAAATTCTTCTGAATTGTCGATTTAGTTTAGTTAGATTATATTTGCACTTTGAAACTATTTTAGGACAGATTTAGAATGAATCTCGTAATTTTGAAACTTTTTCAAATAAAGAGGAGAACATAAAATACACAATTTTTCAGGTTTCTCAGCCACATTAATGGAAGAAATTTAAACCCTGACAAATTTAATTAAGCTGGGATTCTCATAACTTTGGAGAGACTGAATTTCGAACTTGCGAAACTATGTTTTGAGACCTTTCAAACAGGATATCAAGTGTTTGCTACTTGGTTAGACACATACACGCACACAAGTCAAAATAACCTTTTTCCGAAATTTCAATATTCAAAAAGCGCTGCTCACGAAAATAAAAAAGGGAACTCATCTAAAAATGTGATAGTTTTATAGAGCAAGATCCGTACCATTTAGAGGATGTTGTATAAAATTTTTCAAGCTGTTCTTTCATTTGTGTTGGATGTTGTGAAAGGTACGAGGTCTGACACAATCTTAAAGGAGAAGAGATTTCTCTCGATTGAATTAAGAAGCAGTTTTTGTAATTTATGCAAAGCTCAGTATCGAGAGTTTCAGAGTATTCAAGTTTTTCTACAAGTGTTTGGATGATAGATGTCGGATTCACCTCTGTCTTCTCTTTCGTCTCCTCAAGCTGCTCAACTGTTTGGTTTCTTCGTATTTCTAGGTTTATTTTTGGTGTTAAATCAGCGTCTTTAGTGTGCTTGAATTAGTTATAAACTATCCTGTCACTGATCTTATTATGTTTCTCAGCCTCTCTTTTACTGTGTATGGCTTTGAAGCCTCCGTAATAATAATAAATTTAAAATGATTCCCTATGTTGGATAAAATCTGTTTCTTTTTTACCTCTTATCATTCCTCCGAGGGCATCTCGAAATGAGGGTGAGATGCTTTCAGCATGGTGGTTGGATCTCACTAAATTGGAGGGTACATGGAAAGGTGCGGGTCTGGCTCCTTCCATCTATGAGGGGACGTACTACTTATGGAAGGGTTGTACTGTAGCTGGTGATGGTCCTGAGGACTCAATCACAGTTCTCTCCAGTGTTGATGTTGTGGCGTTGGGATTATTCAGTGTTTATTAACCGTGTGCCTTCGGGTGGGTTGAAGAATCAGTGATATGGCGTACCTCCCTCTTCCGGTCATGGTACAAAAGAAAGAAATTTTTTCGAATATAGAATATGGAAAGATACGTATTATTATACGTATACGTATACGTATTATACGTATTATTTTAAATTCAACAACAGAGGCATGGAAGTGCCAGATACAATCCTTGGTGCGCAAACCTTCAGAAAATGAAAATATTTTTGCTATATCTAATAAGAAACGTATCAGTTCCGTCTGAGGAACTGATACGGAACTAATATAATAATACATTAAAGAAAAGATTATGATTCCAATTAATTATAATGAAGCATATTAACATTTTTCATATGTTGTAGTGATTTATATCTGAATTTATATGACTAGTTCATATCACAATAAGGTGATTTTCTTTTGTGTATTGAATATATCCCTTTACAGAACCTTTATTTCATGCTTTAATTTTGAAAAAAAAAATGGGTTAAAATAATTCTAAATTGATTGAATATAAATTTTTTTGAAGTTTCACCATTTATTGCCTTGACATTTTACATAAAAACCTTTACTTCAGAATAATCTTTTTATAAAGATCTAACATTTCGCGCACAGTTACACTTCATTTAAAAATAGACATAAATATGTATTTTTTAAAGTTCTCATCGTCAACTTCCTCGATCTTCTTTATTAAAATTTTAAATCCTGAAGTAATTATTGCAATAAATCTCTTATAAATATCTAGTGTCTATAAAGTGGTTAATTTAACCTCCTTACAAGTTTTGATTTATAATAAGCGATCAGAATCCAAAACGCGAACCTGAAGCATGAATCTTCATCCTTTGTACGCGTAACGCCTCATATGTTTTCTGAGTAATCGTATCCCTAGGGAAACACACTTCTGATAAATTTAATTAGTTAGTCGAAAGTAATAAGGTCATTAAAGATGAACCATGGCATTTTCAGTCCCGCATATTTCAATTTCTAATTCCTTGAAGATATTATTAAGGAAAATGATTTACGTATTGTTAAATAAATATTATGAGCTGTACTTTAAAGTATATAATTATGAATACCTTGGCTTTAAGAAACGATTGGCTTAATTTTCCTTTTATGTCAAACTTTAGCCAGTTAATTTTCTGCTTCTTTGCTTAGTGTAATGCAGGCATTAAGAGTGGAAATTAAATTCAACATTTTAAAGTAGTTTGGTGTGTTAAAAGAAATGATGATGACCAAAAGGAAATGTATAAATTGTCTCTTACCGTTTTCACATGTTAAATGAACTCGCCATTAATGCCTAAAATTTCAGTTTCGTAATTGCATTCGGAGCATAACTGTGTTCCTAATTTTCTGACGAGCACTCTTTTAATATCATTATAACCAAAAATGCTCAGACGTAGAGAATTGACTGATTGCGCTATTTTTCGAATAATTGCGTTGTTTAATGTGAGCTAATTACTTCTTACAAAATCTGGTAATTTGTAGTTAACTGAAAAAGTCTGATCTGTAAATTTACTCCATTATTTGTTAAAATAATATTATCTATTTCTTGGTTTCGTTTATTTTCTGACTAAAGGTGTGAAAATATATGCAAATTAGGGCAAAGAATTAAGTGTAAATTATGAAATTTTTGTTCTTATTGCTTTGATTTAAAGCCTAAATTGGTGGGGGAATTTCCCTCTTTCACAGAAAAAATTCCGTAGGAAATATAGTAATTGATTAGAGCCCAATAAGTGTCATTTGTATGTAGTATATATCTACTCATATGTTTGAAGTAGCATTGCATTACTATCATAAAAATTATTTCTCTAGTAATTCAATAATGAATTAATAAAGTAATTTACTCTTTAAGTACGAAACTACTTAAATTACGTTGTCAAATAATAAGAAAATTTTTAATACACAGATTTCAACTAAACAATGAAAGTTTTCAGTAGTTTTACCTTAAAACAATTATATTATAATGTAGTAAGCTATTATTATAATGTAGGGTAATACAGACAAAGATATGATAAGGTATATTAAGATAATGCATCCAGTGTCGCTAATACAGCTGTTTCAGCTTAATTTAAAACTTTTAAAATTAAAGCCTATTTCTTGAGAAGAAAACTCAGCAGGTTCTACAGCAGCGTGCCGATTTGAGTTAACAAGTAACTGAAAAAACTGGTCTAGTAACTAATGGATGAAGAAATCTGCTTGTATTTACTTTCTAGAACGGTCGTTTATATTTTGGTTTCTTAAATGTGTCCTTTTATTTGCGTAATTATTGAATTAAAAAGATGTTATGTACTACTAAAGGCTATTTAACCTTGCAGATGCGTATTCCGCGATTTCGGTTGGTTAGCAATAAGTTTATTTTCTATTGCATCTCGTGCTTTTCGCATTTCAGTGTGTTTATTTTTATAATTACAGATTTTTATTATATTATATTGAAATTGTGTAACATATAGTATCAGTTCACTTTGTCTGAAAAGTATTTGAATTTATTTCCAAACATCGTGTTTTAATAGTAATTTTATAAATGACTCTATTGGAGGGTAAATGCTCCTCAAAAATATATGAAATATATATATATTTTAAACGTACGGTTTTTGTGCTGGTCACCAGAGATTTCATAACCTAGTTATAGGGGAATAAGGTTAATAGTGCTGCAGTATCTGGATTCTAATATTCCTTCAACAATCAAGAGTTCACTGGTTTACATCAGTGTTTTTTGATAATTGCTTCAAAACTTTTGACTCTGCATTTTCGAATGCATTTAAAGTTTTTTTTTTTTGGAAACCTTTTCTTCACCTTTACATTAGAATTATTTTAACACATTCGCTGCCACTGCCGTGCCTGTGCATTACAAATAATATGTAATTGTACCACACCATTTATGCTATTAGATGACTCCTTCTCTACTATAGTTAAAAGATAGCAAAGAAGGGGCCATTTAATTAGATAGATGGTCCTGATATCAGGCGTGGGTAGTTGCAGCGAACGTGTTAAATAGATTCAAATAAATAATTTTTCATAGAAAGTAATAAAATTATGTCATTTCAAAATTGCTTTTTATACTGAATTGAGATAAAATTCAACGAATATAAATGTATGAAGAAAAACCCAGGAAAATGGCTTATTTATCTCCCTGCACCCCATGTAAAAAAGAGTTCTAAGACATTTTAAGCTTGAAAGTGAAAAACTAAAATAAAAGAAAAATGAAAACTTTAAGAGGACAGATAACATAAAAATTCCATATTTTTCATATTTTCAACATTATCATACTTATCACAGTTTAAGTGATCACATATTAAGTGATTCCAAGAAAAAAATTTAAATAAAGAAATTTTAACCAAGCATTGAAATTTTTCATTCCAAGCAAGAAAGTTTCCATTAAAAATTTTATTTCGTATTCCTTAAGCATATTGATACAAACTAATGCAATTAATACAGAAAATTAAAACAATCGTGTAGTGTAGGTTATCGTGTTCCATAATATGGCTCTGTATAGAATAAATGACAAACAAATGAAATCTTTTACATTTTTATTGACAATTATACATTTTTACATTCATTTTTGATACAAAAAGAAATAAGAATGTCACGTGATATTACAATTTATACAGACAGCTCAATTTTTGAACAATCTTGTTTTAACTAATGACACGAATTCATGCTTGCATGTTGCAACAACAGCTGAATTTTGGAATGCAATGCATTTCCTGCAGGGGAAAAAAGGGAAACACTGAATAAGTACGTCTGGTATAGAACTGTGAAGATTTTGTCAGATACTTAGACAATACAGAACCTTTTTCTCAGTTCTTATAAAAGTCTGCATCCCCTGAACGCATTTAGGGGGTGGGGTGGGAAAGAATACAGCAAACCTTCTATAGTCACGGCACATTCACAAAAGCGAACCTCTCCCTCGCATGACTCCGGCGGGTTGTGATTCATTATACAGCATTTTGTGTTTTGAATACAAAATGCTAGACATTGAACAATTTGTGTATACAAAATGCTGAATGTATAGCATTTTGCGTACAAAAAATGGAGCAGGTATGGATTTTTCTTTGATATCCTTCTCCTCATAAATTGATAAGATTCAAATTATTATACAGATCTGCAGTTTTAATCACAAAACGGAATACAAAATTTCATTTATATAAATCATTACACTTTGAATGACAGCGTTCACAAACATACGAATAAACAGACAAAGAGTCACTCCGTTGACAAATTTAGTCTCAAATTTAAGTACATCGATACTTCCAATGATAAAAGATATGTAATAAATTTCATCTGACTTGTTCTTAACGTTTTTAAGCTGTATTCGAATGCATATAGAGAAAGACTTTTTTTTACGATTTCGGCCAAAATTTGATAGAAATTTATAATTTGGTGTACAGATATTATACCAAATAATCTCATCTCCATAACGCACTACATTTTTGAGCTAGTGTTACATAGCTCAAGATGGCACAATTCCAAAAATGAGCTTTTTGTAAGCGAACAGATTTAAATTGTGAAGATTCATCAAAATCTTGAGGTTTTAGACAGTTTTTAGTGGATTAGACTGTAAAATATATTTTTTCTTCCTACCTAATATAACTATTTTATAATATTTGACTGTATTTTTATATATTCCAAATAATAAAAGAATAATCTTTTAAAATTCTTGATAATATATTGTAATGTAATTTAAATTCTTAATAATATTTAAATTGATAATGTATTTTTAACATCTATTTTTGAAATGTTTTGATATAGATCTTTTGATGAAATTATGATTTTATAGACTAAACTAATTCAATAAAAGTTTGATTTCAATAATTATTTTTTAAAACTAGTTTTCTTGTATTCCTTTCACTCATTTATATACTTAAACAACTCCAAGAGAAATTTTCTTAGAAAACTGTGTATAGAAGAATTAATAAATGCATTCAAAACAAAGAAGGACCTTTAATGTTTTTCATGCACATTAGAAAAAGACCCTAATAGATTTGAATTTTTCCTCGCACTTCACACGATGGGATATCATTATTCTAGTTACAAGGATGCTTTATTCTACAAGCACGCACGCAGGAATTCGATCAGTCAGATGCGAATCGACTCGTTTACATTGCAGGTATTCCTAGAACGTCTCGTTAAAGCACCGGAGACGGCTACTTGAGACATTTGGAAAGGGCAAATAGATCTGATTATTACAATGTATATTTATCCTAAACGAAGATTTCTGCTTATCATGTCAATTCGAATAATAGCACAAAATTAATGAAAATTATTTTCCGCCTAGAACATAACTATAGGTTAACTGTAACATTAACTTATAGTTTAGAAAGCTAAAAATAATCTATTTTACGCGTTTCGATACTAAATAGAAAAGGTGAAAACGAAAATTCATTAGTTTGACAAATTGTGCTTGTTTCTTTTAATATTTGATTAATAATGCCATAATGGTTGATAGTTGGTTAATATACTGTTTTGAAGCAACTCTCGCATTTTGGGATATGGATTTCGTACTTTTAGACTATGGGTAGATAACAACAAAGACACCCGAATTACACCCATCTCTTCGAATTGTCTTATCAGGCCAGGGAGAGGACATTTGACTCAGGACATTGGGTTTAATTTGAATCCTTTACACATACTCAGTGCATCTTAAGGGAAATTAGGGTTCAAATCAGTGATCCTTTCAATCAAAGACTCATACTAAATATATATCAATGCTTTACTGAAAGACAACAAGATGTAATTTTATTTCGAATTCAAAATGTTGCTGACAGCTTTCTTGTGTAACGTTTTTACTTTTAGTAATCCTGCGATAGAAATTCAGCTGAAAACGTTCTCATTCATCAAAAATTATTTTCCTTTTCCTATTTCATATGGAAAATTCATGAAGATATAGTAGTCACCATAATCTTTTGTGAATTTATGGACTATTTTCGTAAACATGAAAATCAGTCTTAAGTGTAGAATTTTAAGAATTTATTAGAATTATTCAAGTTTGGGACTCAATGCTGGGGAACAATTTTTCTTAGCAAACAGGCCTTTTATATAAATAATGCTTCGATCAATACATACCAAAAAATATTTTTTAGAATTGAGAACATTGATTTGATTTGAAAAGGAACTGGATGAAATAGCGAAGACTTTTATTATATTGAGAACATTCTGTTTAATTGCTACTTCTTATATTTCGAACAACATGATGAATTTGAAGTTAAAAAAAATGTGATTTCTTACATGATGAAGAACGGAAAAAAAATTTTCTTATGGAAGGCATTCAAGATCTTGAAGAAATTAAAGCTAATAATTTTATCGGTAAGTATGAAAATTTTCATGATGTTTTGTTCGTAAAAGATATATTTTTGAATATACATATTATTGCATATCAATATATATAATATACGCATTATTGCTTTCAATAATTTGAATAAAATCTATTAGTTCAGCAAAGAGTCAGTGGGAGTTGACAAAACTCGCAAACCTATATTTTTTAATAACACGATATCACGATTTTTTTCTTCCATTTGCGAGTTCTTTAGGCTTTAAGAGATCGCATTTTTCAGGAAGAGGCCTTCAATGCTCTTCGATTTTATCTTGAGTTTGTTGTAAAATTGTAGCATTGTATAATTAATAAATAGTTATCATAATTTTGAGCAAACAAGAAATTATCCAAAATTAAGTTCTGCTGAAAGCATGCATTATATTGAAGAAAAATTCATTATTTTATTTATAAGGGGAAAAAACCCGGAATCGTTAAGCTTTTCAAAACCGGTTGTCAGTATAATTACCCATAATTGCACTAATGCTGTTTTCTAGGATGCATATTTTTTTGCAGAATCGTTTTAAGTAAGAATGTCGTGAATTTAAAGTAAGCTTCTAAAATCCGTTTTTAATTAAATTTATTGTACTTGAATTGGTAGAAAGACAGAGCTGCAGTGAGAAAAATTTATAGCCTGTTCTTATTTGAACATCCAAGGGTGAAATAAGGGAAACATTCGTAGCTCCTCGTAATTTCGATACAATTTAACAGGCAAGGAAGAGGGGAGGGGAATGAAACTTCGCCAATGAAGGTAAATAAATGTTTGTTAATATTATATAATGTATTAAACTGAAATGAAATTGCATGCAAATTTCCTTGGAGTCTTATAAATAATTCCTATCCTCGTGTTACTTTGAGATAACACTATTGCACTTATTCATGGTTTGTTAGAGAAATTTAAAATGCTTGTTAGTAATAATTTCAGTATTAAACATTTCTTTTTTAAATTCTATTTCATTCCTAGCAACTGATGGGATTCAATCGGTTTGTACTCGTCGGTAAAACCAATGACTTATTTTCTTCTATTGTCCAATTTTTCAAAATTAAATTGGCATATTGAAATTATCTTTAACTTGTAGATTACTATTGGGGGATAATAAGATGCGATGACACAGTTATCGGTAAGATAACGATATTTTTAGATGTAAGATTGATATAAGCTGTTTGCATAAACTTATACGATATTTTGGCACTGATTTATACATTACATTTGTAATAATATTAAATTCTTCTCCCCAAAGGAAAATTAAATTAAATGCAACGTAACAGCGTTGAGCTCCGATTCCTGAACCGGGATTTTTACTTTGTTTGAAGCAGGGATGAGGGTTTAAAAAGATATATATTAGATAATTTTCTATTTAAAACTGGTTTATTTGCAAGTGAGGATGACAATTAAAAACCAATATAAAATATTTAAAATATAATCTTTATTATTTTTAGTGACTACTTATCATTTATCCTTAATAATAAAACATTTTCTCCCCTTAGTTTAATTTTTATCTCATTTTAATGCTTATTTTAACTTTAACAATCCTTTTTTTGTATCAATGTCGTATTTTGTACCAACAGAAGGTTTTCCTCATGACTCGATTAACATGTTGACTTCCGGGTGACTCAAGTGTGGTTCCCGTCAACTAATTGTACCAAACCATCCATCTAATTAGATAATCTCTTCTCTATTAAAGAGATAACGAATAATCCAATTATACAGACAGAATATTAGACATCAGTTGTAGCATCGAGCGTGTTAAGAACAAAAGTTGCATTACTAAGCCATCATAGGAGCTACTCTTTCTTCTAATCACAGCGTAGACAGTTTTAATCCATTTTTTTTTTTATATCACATCATGTGACAGGTTAATGTTTCGTTATAGAGGGTAAAAGAAAATTGAAAGACCCATGGCCAACTAAAATGGAAGACCTTATTTTTCTAATGATTGATGAAAGGCGAAATAATTTTTCCAATTTACCCGACAGTAATCCAATTTTTAAAGGGAATGTCGAAGCTTTACCCTCTAATAAGCATTACGTAAACTATAAAAAACATCACATAAACTTTTGCTGTAAACTGTTTTATACGTAAAATTATCATAGATTTAAAAAAAAAATCTTTTGAAAATTCTAATACCAAAAATTTTATCATTGAATCAGAATGAAATACTTCTTCAAAGCTTCAAGCAATTCGGTCTTGTTAGAATGACCTCGAATAAAACGTGTTATTCGAGTTATCTTTAAATATAAATAATCCATTCGCAAACGCCTCATAGACGATAAGTTCAATAATCGGGGATAAGACAGTTAGCCAATCAACATCACCATCTTTATATCCCTGGGAAGCAAGAACCTACTTACTCATGTAAAGATTTCTCATATCCATGTCTTACCTTTGCCTCGGTGGCATGGTGGTAAGGTCTCAGCTTTGGGATTGGAAGTCTGCTATTTCTAAAGTTAATTTTATCAAAGAACCGCTGTGGAAGCAAGTCTGGTATACGTTAAATCCGTCAGAGTGAATTCCCTTCCGATGGTGTGATGCGGAAGTTGGGAGAAAGGGTGTTATTCTAGGTATCTGATTGAAGGTCAAAATTACAGGGTCGATTCCATAATAGCCTTAGAGTTGCTTCAAAACAGAATGTAACAAAATTAAACTCAACTCTCTTTCCCACACTCGAAAGGGGTAATTTCCCGTTATTTAAAAATGCCATTATTTGCCAGCCCAAAATATTGATTCATAATTTAGATTTTTAGATGATAAAATTGTAAAGAGAATGTTAGAAGAAAGTTAATTGGTTACCTGAATTTCTTTTCTTGAATATTTACAAGTAAAAATTGACTCAGAAAAATAAGTACAAGAAATAAATATAACAATGCCATTTAGCTTTTTATTACAAAAGCTAAATTCGTACATGTTCATTAAAGGGGAGAGAGAAAGGCGACAAGATACAGAAGGATAATCAAAGAAAAATTCCAAAAGACCCCGCTCCACAAAAACACATTTATTTACATTGTAGAAAAGTGCCATTCTCCGGTATATACAACTTGAACGTTAATAAAAAGTGTTCCAATGAT
This sequence comes from Argiope trifasciata, assembly GCA_026543055.1. NCBI lineage: Eukaryota > Metazoa > Arthropoda > Arachnida > Araneae > Araneidae > Argiope > Argiope trifasciata. The sequence goes on along the minus strand of JAPMOQ010049656.1, from coordinate 4,876,780 downwards.
ATAGCCGCACTCCAGATGAATAAGTTCTTGACACTATTTTTCGAAATTCCTGAGTTAATGCTGTACTAGGGCCATCCCTTTGCTAGTTAAAGGTCACAGCTAGTCTAGAAGACACAAGAACAGCTCTTTCAAGGTATCCAAAGCCAATCACTTAAGATGTCTTTCGAAGACCTGAAAAATTCAACAGGAAAAGCTTTGAGTTATTAATGAAGTAATTAGGGAAAACAAGTTACTTTTTTGTTTTTCGCTTTAAAAAAAACAAAAGTTTTCAAAATGGGCTATCAAAATAAAGTCTTGATGTATATCGTTAAAGGAAAAAGAGACATCCAGTACAAGTTCGTTTAGCCGTAAAGAGTCACTTTCATCCAAATGATGTAAAAAATGTTTTCTACTATATTGCTTACTTCTTCACCGAAACTCTTTCTTTACATCAATATTCTACCTTTTAACGGCTTGATGTTTATTCATTTCATTATAAAGAATGACGTTTAAATTTTTGAATCTGTATAAAGTCCGTTCTGTAATCAACATTATCAGTGACTATAAAATATCCCTTAGTCAAAATAATGTAAATAGATATATAATACACACTCTTTGATGTAGATTAATTAGTTACTTTATTCTTTTATTTGTTAATAATTAAATATTTTATTATAAAGAATGGCATTGAAGTTTTGAGTTAAAAACAGATTCAAATGCTATTTTTTTAAATATTGGAAAATGTACTTTCTTATCTGTTTTATTTTATACTGAGAGAAAGTAAGTCTTAAACTATGCATAGAAATCGTTATATTTCAAATATTTACGTAAAATATCAATTCTAAATTCTAAATTGTATTACTGCACCATTTACCTGAGCTATAATTGCTTGTTTACTATATGTTCTCTTCTTGAAGTATTAGTATATTCAGAAAAGGAATTATTAATTTCTAATACGAATAATACTTTTTACAATAGTTCTAATGATTGGGAATCATTCTTCTCCAGTATCTGTAGTCTTTATTAAAATACAGAACTAATATAACCCTCAAGTATAAGAATTTAAAAAGTACAACAATACGAATAAAACACACAAATAAATAAAAATTTAAAAAATGTAAAAGTGTTTTTTTACGTGTTTTAGAACATCTGTAACTCGGTCTGTGTTTTGTATATATGTAAACAATCATATAGGCTAAACTTTTCAGCATTTTTTTAGTGTCTCTACAGAATTAGGATCATTGTAATGTCCTAAAAAGTTTTGAGTGATGCTTTTGAAACTTACCCATACTTCTCCCGCTATCGATTTCAATTTTCCCACAACAATTTGCTCCTTTAATTACCCTTGATTTGAACAAAAAAGCACATTTTCTTTGATTTTTACTTTTCGATAACGGAAGAAATTTCCCATTGAATATCAAAACAAACTATTTTTATCTGAAACAAATACAATAATCTCAATTGTTTTGTCGAACCCAATTAAAAAGTGGAAAGAGGGCTTGTTTTGGATCTACTAAGTTCTGTCCAAATTTATACTTTGATCCAAGATTTTACATTTCTATTACAGAGCCCCTTTATCTTATTCAAAGTTGTTTTTGGACAGAACATTCCACTTACATAGAAAATAGAGCAGTTTAGAGAATCTTTTCTTGCTGGCTTAATAATATGGTTAAAAGTTTACAGGTACCGTAAATTTGCTATTTAAATTTCTGATATATTATTTTAGTGAGTAAAAAGATTTAAAACTTTTTAAAAATTACTTAAAGAATAGAATAACTGAAGCAAAACCGTCACCATTTTACAGTAAGGTACCTGTTAAGCTTCAACTACCAGAATCAATAGTTTCCACTGAAATGGATTATGATCAATGGTGGAAGATAAATGATCTGTAAGTCCAGGAATATCTATACAGTAATTCTTCTTGAGAAAAATAGCCGAGTAATTCTTTTTCTCGATTTCTGCACAAAGAAATTGCCTTTCCTATACCAAGTAAATTTTTATCTTTATGGCTCTATCTTAAAACATGAGCTCTTATTTTTAAAGGATTTATACAGCTTTATTAAATTATTTCGTTGAGTATTATTAGTTAGATTGTTTAGTCCTAGGTTTCAGTACAAGATTCCGGTTTCATTATTATTTAATTTTTCAAATTCAGATAATGGGTGACATGGGTCAATTATTACCTTATAGTAGAGATCTAGACGGTGATTTGTGAATGTACTCAATATTGGATTTGTTTTTGCTATTGCATTTTTTTATTGCACAGAAATAGCAATTTTCGTGATTTGCTAATTGTTTTGTATTAATTATTGTCATATTATTTAGAAATTACTTTAAATTTCTAATAATAACGCATTTTATTCGAGAGTATTTTACATTAATATTATTAAATGGCCCTTCTCATTTTTTTGATTTGGAAAAATCTGTACGCGATGGAGAAAGTAAAATGCTACTTTTATGATTTACTAAACTACGACTAGTACTTTTCAAGTCATAGTTTTGTGTTCGAATGTAAATTATGTGAATTATCGCCTCAATATAATAAACAACAGAAAAAAATTCAGTTTGTGCAGAAATTCATTTGGAAGTCACAATTGCATAGAATTAGGTGTTGAAAAGCGATTTTCAACAATTATTTTCATCTGCTTTTAAACTTTTTGCACTCAGAAAAGTAATTCGACGCATATTTATTCACTTAAGGACTTGTTCATTTCGCTGAAATATATAATTGTTTGAATTTATGTTTTCCCGAATTATTTTCCAAACCTTCTTACCATTTTGTCGGTATTTTTATCAATTAAAATTAAGAAAATAAACAAATAAAACTTCACAATGATGCACCGTCTTGAATGATGAGTGCGAGTCATCATCCGAGTGCAAAGGGTTAAGTTTATCACATCTTGTTAGAATGTTCTTAATTGTTGTATTCTTTTTCACTCTTTCATCATCATCATTATTCTAATATTTTTGAGATCTAGAGGAAGGAATTGTGAAAGTACGTGTGTGGTGGCTCTTTTACTTATTACGAAACAGAAGGAATAGATCTCCGCTTTCAGGTTTGTAACCCGAATCTTTTTTAAAAATCTTGCTAATCAAATAAAGTATTGATGAAATATAAAAGAAATTTCTGTAAAGTCAAGACATTAGGAAAAATCTTTTAATTATTTTAAAAAATAACAAAACTAAAACATTTTTCATTATTTTGAACTCTTCGTTTTTACAGGGAAAAACACTTTTCAATTATCAAGGGGAAAAAAACATCTCAGTAAAATTATGTAATTTAGAAAATTCAATCATTTTATTAGATGTTTACCAAAATTATGTTGAATTTTAGCTGATATTTAAATTAAAATGGGTTGTTAATCAACAACCGCAAATCAAATTTTAGAGCTTATACATATTTTTACAATCTGCTTTAAAAGAAAGATATATTTTTCAATTATAAACCTGCTACAAATATGACAAATATAATTAAATCTTGCTATTATTCCCACTTAATAACTTTCATATTCAATCTTGTTTTTCTTATTTTTACGACAACTGTGAAATCAGATTTATCTTATTTTTTGATCAAAAGAAATGACTAATTAATAATAAGCATTAATATCATTCATTTCATAAAATGTATTTTCTGATAAATGAGAGATATTTCTGAACAGAATGAAAGGAATTTCAGGAAAGTAAAATGTACAGACCGAAATAATTAGAATTTTAATTATCTAAATTGGCTTATAATTAATTTTGGCATTATTTCCATAATTTGTTTATGGAAACAGTAGATTACATGCTTAATTTCAAGTGAATTATTCACAGCTATGAAATTTAAATTAAAGATAATTGATAATTACATTTTTTTCTAAAATCCATATGCGTTTGTATACTTAAAAGAAATTAAGCTTACCTAAGACATCTGGGATAGTTCACTCCATATGGTTTTACTTATTCTTAGTTTCACTGACTTATTTATTATGTTTTTTTTTTCTTAAAGCTGTAAGATGAATTTTTACATTTTATTACAATATTTTTTCTTAGAATGCGTCATTGCTTAGAAGAAGAGAGGAATTTATTCTAACACTCCTTATTCCAATATTTTATATTTTTTAATTAAATACAAATAAGGTACACGAATGCGAATTTATTTTTGAAATGCAAGACATAATTTTTTTCAAAAAATACAGAAACTTTTAAATGATATTCTAAACATAGTTTCTTAAAATTAATTTTGTGATGCCTCAGAATATTTTTAATTTTTACCTATTTTCTGTTATCTCAAAGTACACGATATCTATCTTAAACTATATTTGATCGCGTCAAGGATATATTATTTATTACTACATGCGATTACATTTTTGATTAAAAAATATACGTCTGTGCAAATTATTAATAAAAGATGAAATAATACAGCATTCATTAATAATGAGATTTATTTAAATTAAAAATTTCCTAATACAATTTCATTGTTTGAAATCAAAATGGATTTAGATCTTTTATGTATTTTGTATTACTAGCTTTTCCTGCTCGCGTTTTCAAGGATTTATGCATTTAGTGAAATAAGAAAACATAGCATTAATCAATGGAAAAAAATTCATTTACATGTAAAGTTTTATAAAAATTATAAGTGCAATAAAGTAATAAAAAATTTTGTAGTTGGTTAAGAAATTAGTAGTTAACTAAAGGATTTTTTTTAAAATACAGATCCCTTTCAGTTTTTGTTTTACCCGAAAGCTTGTGTATTCAACTTTACTTATTGCTGTGGCATTTCTTTCAAGAGGATGAGGTGTCAAAACATTTTAATTTTTAGATTAATTTAAGTACCTAACCTGTCATGAAACAAAAATATTAATAATTAATATTCATTTTCGCAGTAAACAATGATGTTCCACCTTTTTTTTTTTAAAAAAAAACAATAACTATCGAATTTGCATTTGAGTGGGACTTAAATAAAAAGGTATAAAGAAAGGATTATCAAATACTAAATGTTTTCGTGGTGAAACCTAACTACAAATAAATTCTATAAATAAGAACAAAACAGTGGAGATTTGTAATGAGGAAAAGGAAAACATAAGGAAGGAAAAGTAGAAAATTTTGAAAATAACATGAAGAGGAGAAAGAAGCGGAAGTCTGCCGATTGCGGAAATTAAATAACCTTGCCATCATCGTAATGTTTATCGGTCGGGGGAAAAAAGAATACCTAATTCTGCTCAGATCACTTTTTTTTTTTTCAAACACAAAAAAAGATTTCAGTGGCACTGTGTTATTATCAATGGCGATTCAAGTTGATAGTTCTAGAACGTTATGAGCGATCTTATCACCGTAGAATGATTTAATACATTTTTCTGCTAGTTTTATAGCCATGAAAAAAATCTTCATGAATATAAACAGCTTTTGTGTTAAACACAGAAAATGTTACTCAAAATATTCGTTATTCGTGCTTAAACTCAAATCTTTTAAATCTATTTGCGTTATGTTCCGAACTATTTAACATTAGCAGAAGATAAATAGAGTTCAAAAAGAAAAATAAATTGATGAACTTAGTTACTTATTACTAAACAGATATCAATAAATCATACATGATTTTCTTAAAATAGTTGAAACATTTGTCATGCAGCTGGATTGAGCAGTTTATGCTACGCAGATGTTTCTATAATGATAGAATCAAGCAAAAAAAAAAAAAAATATTTTTGCCATTGATTTGCAAACAGCGTCAAAGAAACTGTTTCATCTGAAAACTGAAACAAAATCTTGCTATTTAACTTTTTTATTTTCTTGATATCAACAATGATCACAGTTTTAAAATTGCACATTGGTGAACCCTATGTAATTTCGCAAGTTTTCTTGCAGATAAATCAGATTACTATTAAATTACAACTAATCATTTATGACAATGCTATACAATTAGGTATAGTAAAGAACGTAGACCGGATTAGAAGTATGGTATCACTTTCTTTAAATAAAGAAGAACGAAAATAAATGCCAACTTTCTATAATTGATAATCTCCTTATTATCATAGAGATAATTTTAATAATAATTTAGATATCAAATATAAGACTTGTAGTACTTTTACGTTATTTTCTGAACACGTAAAACACCATTTTTGCATTTCTCCTTTATAAGGTTTATCTCCTCCTTTATTCCTTCGTACTCTATGCGATGATAAAGTTTTTGGTTTATACGACACAAAAACCTCAATTAAAAGCTATTTTCCTTTTTTCTAAAATTACCAAATTTACTGCTCCAATTATTATTTTTCTGTTCCTCTTTATGAGGGAGGGCCTTTTCTAGAAAATTGGTGAGAGGGGGGATGATTTCCTTTTTCTCCCTGAATTTTCCAATTCAAGAAGGCAGAACATCTGGGCACATCACATGGCTGGGGAGGGGGAACGAATAATAGGAGAGTCACTTCATCACATTAGTCTCTCTGGTCAATAGGTTTTTCTCGAACTCTATGTGCTTGAGCACTCCCTTTTTATTCTGCTTTGCTCTCTGTTTGTTTCCTGCAAGCCTAAAATGGCATGAAAATATAAAACGCTTTTATTAAACGATAAAGCCGTTTTATTTAATAATTTGACAAGAATACGCATTTAATAAAAGTAGAATTAGCAAAACAATGGATATTCCAGTACAACTCTGAAAACTATTGTCTATAAGGGAAAAATCGAGGGCAACGGAGGAGCTCCGTCTCTTGAAAATGTTTATATAAAAAGGCAACTTTCTGGAAGTAAATGGACTTTGTACAAGCATTTTAATACTACATAAAATATTTCGGTCAGTTAAAGATATTGCAATGAAATTTAATGTAAAGCATTCATTTCTTTTCTAACTAGATTTCTCCAAAAAATGCGACGTGGAATTTTAAATGAATAATTATTGATTGCTTTTTTATTTTGTAGTAATATATTAGTGCAATCGGGAAGAGCTTTTAAAAGTATTACATTTAAACGAATTCTTATGAGTAGTATTAAATTTATAATAATCAATCTTGTTTATTGAAATTTCGCGTATTTGTCTTTTCACTTATATATTGCTTTATGTCAGCCTCTTTAAAGGTATATAAACGGTGTTTCACTGTTTGTTCTAAATATATTAATTTAGAAAAATAAAAGTATAATTTTACAATAATTATAATGCTTATAATATTATTTTTAGAAAGGAAATGCATTTAAAGAAGATCAGTTTCTTTGTTACATAATATTTAAACGTAGCGTAATTCATTTAGTAACAGGTTATTCGAAATAATTCACTTTAAATTCCACAGATAAATATCAAAAACTAGTTGAAATCCTTCTATACGATTATATAAACAAGGAACTATTTCAAATTATGAAACTCAATTTTTCTCATTATATAAACATTCAGACATAATCACAGTTTAGTAAAAAAAATAAATTTCTTCTTATGTAATTTTTAACTGAATTTTTCGATTTCCTGCTCTTTTATTTCCTGCGGTTTTGAAGTCGAAAATATTAATTATATATTCTTACTTGAAACTACAAGGAAGTTTGATCATGTATTTTCACTACAATAATGGGCTATTCTAAACTATAAAGCTAATAAAATTTTGGCTTATGTTTTTAATAAGGTTTTCCCCTACAGAAGCAGAATATATATTAGCCGAAAAATCTTTTTTTTTCTTTTCATTACATTTCAGGAATGTGAGGATATTAAGTACTAACTATTTTTGGTGGAATTCACAGATGAGAAGCGGTAATTTTACAAACATATCACGTCCGTTGCACAGGTAAATGGGGCATGATAATGTCTTGGGACGACTGAAAAAAGAGTATCTACAATACTTTTAACTGGAGCAAGCAAGCATAAATTTGGGATTTAAGTGCAAAAACGCAAGCCACGACTTAACTTTTAACTTACTTGAGATAATACTTTAGATTTACTTATTTTCCATAAACATATAAAACTTTTCACTTTTATCTACATTTTATGACTAAGTATGCTAAATTTTGCATTGTACTGGCCAACTTTTAACATCACTACCTACAGACTGCTATGATTTACTGCAGCATCGTGATACGAGGAAACATAGAAATGGCATTTTCTTTAAAAGTAGTGTTTTTAATGCCGTAAATAAAAGTATCCCGCTACATATTTCATGAAATTTTTTTATTTGGAAATTTCCACGCTTCTGAAGGCTAACTTTACATTTGATTCTTGAAATAGAAGGATGAAATTCCTTAGTCAGCATGCTCTACAAGAAAGGAGATCTGTTGTACATAAGAAAGTTATTGCAATTTTTAAGATAAAAAATAATAACAATACATGAAAACGATATTTTTAGAATATAATTCATATACTTTTTTATTCAATTGAATTACGACATATAAATGTTCCATAAATTAATGTCACTTCTATTGGCCCAAATTCTAACAATGAATTTGGAAAAAATCGTTTCCTATGTTGCTTCAAATGGTTTATTATTCGAATGGAATTTATTACGAACTCATCATTGCAATAAACCGATTAAACATTTTAATCAGTTTTTATTAACCGATCAATAAAAATAAATTTACACATATATTAGGAGCATTATAATAAACAACAATAAAAAAAGGATTTTTCAATACTGCTGAAGGAAAGAAATTTAAACATTAGAAATGCAAAATTTTATAATTTGAATAATTTTCCCATGAATTTAATTAACTGCTCCATGCTGCCCAAACTAAATAATGAATTTTTAAAAATATATTTACAAATTAATAGTAGTCTGGGAATTTTCAGTAGCTCATTTCGTAGATATTTTTTAAAAAATGGTGCATATAGATATCAAAACTAATTTCGCGAAAAATACAATGTGATTGTCAATTGAGCGGAGCACCTTTGTCAGAAACACATAACTGCTAAAATACTGATACATTCTACTAAAGTACTAAGAAAAAGCAATTAACCGAATGTGTTTAAAACGGAATTGCTGCTCCAAAAGTTTCTAAAAGTATATAACGTATACATATCTGAAGATAAAATCTGCAGAAAAAGGAAATAGAAATCTGAGATTCGGTTATTAATTAAAGATCAGAACATCTAATTAGGAATTCGGGTGCCTATTTTTCAGACTGAAGGAAATCGAAATTTGATACAGAACTATAATTGTAGTCACAAAATCCGATACCAAATATCACATTTTTATGCCATTACGTTTTTGAGTTATCTTGTTTGCATGTTTGTAAAAGTACAGACCGCGAGACGGTCAACTCCAAGATGAATCTGGTTCAGAATCTGCCAGGTATTTAAAGTTTTGATTTCAAATCTTTGTGCCAAATTTTATTCATTTATCTCTCTTTATTTTAAAGTTATCGTGTTAAATCCAGACACCCTCTGAACAGATTTTGTTCAAGATTTGATAAAAATTTACCGATTCTGAGCAGAGAACAAATTCTGAATTTCATCAGTCTAGTTCAAAGTATTTTTTAAATATCATGCTCACAGACAAATAACCGCAATTCCAAAAATGAATTTTCTATCTCAGGGAGGTCTAAAACTTGTGTATTTGTCAAACTCTCGCATTTGAATGCTTTGGTGATTATAATACAATCTGCCTGTATTCTGCGCATATGAAAAAGTAAAAAGGAATGAAAAAAAGTTCTCGAAATTTCTCAGTTTTGTATTGTCCTGTTCACAAGAAATAATTTAACAGTCAACATTAAAATATTTTAAAACAGTCGCTCTTCAGTTTTAAACATTGATTTTTCTGCCTAATTATACTATTATATGAGTAGAAAGCAATTATCATGATTTTGTGAAAATTCCCAACAAACCTTTAAGCATTATTCAGCGTTTAAGCTCCATTAGCTTCAAAGATAGAGTGGTTAGACGACCTGGATGTGCAATGATAGCTCTAAAGGTTTCAAACTTTTTTACCCTAAATCTGCACCCCCCCCCCTTCTCTCTTGTGAAATCTGGAGCTTTCTGAATTGAAATTCTGAAAACCTGATAATTTAACCAATTACCTTTAGTGAATTAGTGACATAAAGAAACCAATTACTGTAATTAAATTCTTTAATTAAAAAGATCTGCGAGACGTATCGTACTTATTTATCGTTTCAAAGTATTGCAGGCCATAAAAATACTCTTTAAATTCATTAAACTTTTAAAATAATGAAGAAATGAAGAGAATCAGTCAATTAAAAGTCCAAAATCAAATATTTATGGTGTACAGAAACGAATCACAAAGATGTGAAATAAGGAATTCTGTTTGAACGGATGAAAGAATTTTACTATTAACACGATTAGAGAGCATAGAGAAATTAATGATTACAATTAAACTATACTAATGAATGTTATTAATATTGTGTATAAGCATAGTTGAAAATAAAAATTCTTTCGCAATACGAAGAAATATGAAAATAGTTTTTAAATTAGGAAAATCCTCTGCTACAAATAAATGATCATTATAAAATACTTAAATTATTTAACAAGAAATAATTACTAACTATTTGCTCGTCAACTCAAAAACAAACAGTAGGGAAAAGATTTTTAAACTGAGATTGTATCCGGTTTAAATGTTTGAATAGAAATTGTTTCTAATAATTCTTTAATTCAGAGTCAGATGTGAAAATTTTTGTATTTAAATAGCAGTAAATGACAGGATAGAACGTCTGTCTATTCAATTTGTTTCGTTCCCAAATGACACAAGAGAGACGGTCGAAAGTCTAAAAATGTTTTCTAAATTATGTTTATTCTCATTTTTCAAAACTTTTATTTTAATAATTGATTAATAACAAGACTCACTTTTTCCCAACGATATTAAAGAGAGATAATTTTATAGAAAATCAAAGGAAAATGACTTAGTAAGTGGGTGATTTTAGAAAGAATGGGAATTTCTAAATTTATCTGTGATTAGGAGTTTAAAAGTATTATTAATACATCTATTGTTGCGATGGTTCATAGACATTCCATTTTTTTATTTGCATGTCATCTGTAGAAAAATGTGAATTATTTTGAGCTTTATGGAGAGAGAGGTTGTGATTGAGAAATTTTTATATTTAATTGCAGGATAACTTACAAATTAGTAACAAATTTCAGCAAATGCTATGACAAAAACAACAACAACAACTAATTATTCTATTCCAGGAAATGCGCGAATAACTAATACTGAACATATTAAGTCTATTTAAATATTTCAAAGGTTATAATTAAGATAATTGAAGAATATGTAACAAATATTATGATAGAATTCACAATAACACACAATTATTAATGAGTGTAATCATTTACGAAAGTTCTATTAGAAAAATTATAAAAATTCCACTAAAATTCTTCAAATAATTGAGATGTATAAAGAATTTAATGGAAAGCGTAAGACAGACAATAATTTTGAATGGTAACCATAATTTATTATAAAAAATGAATATGAAACACAGAGCTCCCAGAAATATGAATAGACTTATAATTTTGGGAAGAAATCAATAACTAAAATGAGAGGATTACAGAAATTCTCCGGGAGGCCTTTTAAGAGACGCTTTGTTGTAATTTAGTTCCCAATGATGACAAATATAGCATTCAAATGTACAAATTTTCGATGGTTCTGAGAACAGAAAAATAATAAGTAACAATTATGTCTTCGAAATTCAGAAAATCACCGCTTATTCTTCAGTAAGAGTTTGTGTGCGTAATTCATTTAATAATTATCACTTCTCGTGTTTAACTTTCAATCATCTTTCTGTAATTAGTGTAAGTTAACCTAAATACAACAAAGTTTTCTATCAACGTATTTCATAATTTCTTCTATAGATGAAGTATTATTTATAATTTAAATCTGGCTTAAATTTTATTTTACTCAAAATTTAACCATTTGATTCTCGAATGATCTGTTAATAGATTTCTTAAAAGAATTCTTAATAGATAGTTAATAGAAGAAAAACATCATAAATATTTTTTGAATTGATATTCCATAAAATATTTAAAAAATACTTTTGCTGAGTTTGAATGGAAGTTAATATAAATTAATGGGTAAATGTACTATAGTCCCTCATGCACTAAAATGCATTTTAACTCTTTAAGGGGTTGTATTTTTCTAGTCGTGGTACATTAAAAAAAATTAGGATAGTGAGTGGCTTACGAAAAGTGATTCATTTAGTTTATTAAATAAATTTAATTTGAATAATTAATTTAGTTAATTAATAATTAAGAAAATCAAGGTACACCATTTTGTGCGAGATGAGAAACTGAAGCATCTAAGTTACTGTTTCATTGAGAAATTTCTCATCAATTTATGCAAAATTACAAAACTTCAGGCAAAGATAGATTAATTTGGTGGGAAGCATGCTTCCCATGCCCCTAGAAAGGGTTAACAAGGGAAATAAACCTTGATCAGATAACATGGAACGCATTTGAAATGGGGCATAAATTACTATCCCACCATCGTTAAAGGATCTTATATCCATTGTAAGTTCACCAGTCTCCGTTGCTTGATGAAATCGGGTCTCGAATTGAGGATGCATCGTTTCCAAAGCTAACATTTTGCCTCTACGGTCTCCTATATATTTGAAAAAATAAATCGCATCCTAAAAAATTAACATCAAATGGTAAGATATTATATCCAACAAAGTCTTTTTCTAGTTTTCATTTTCTACTTTCTCATTTACGAAGTATAGAAACAGCAGATATTATAAGGGCAAAAAATTCAAACATGAAATATTGATGAAACTTCTTGTTTCAGACTTTTCGAGTCAGAAAAACACAATTTTGGATTTATGTCTGTCTGTGTCTGTGTGTGGGTGAATGCAACAAAGAAAAAAAGTGCTTTAAACTACAGGATGAAATTTGGCATGCAGTCTTTGTACCAAATACATAGATTTCCATCAAATTTTGAATAAAATATATTCAAAGGAAGTTATCTTTCTACCTGAGTGCAAGTAAACACGATAATTATGAAACGCAAAGAGCTGGGTCGTTAAAGTTTGATACAGTTTTACCACTGAAAGAGTAGATACGAATCAAAGTATTAGCCAAATCCAACATGTTGGCGATTTTGTGATCTGTACATTCTTAAGTATGTAAATGCCCTAACTCAAGTTTCAGTGTAAGGTCGCGGTGGCCTGGTGGTAACTTTTCGGCTTCGAAACTGGAGGGTTGCAGGCTTGAGGCACGATTCCACCAAAGAACCGCAGAGTAAGTGGGTCTGGTGCACGTTAAATCCATCGGGGACAAACATCCTCCCACTGTTGTGGTGTAGAAGTTTGGAAAAGGAGATGCCAGTTCAAGTGTTGTCCTCGTCATCTGAACGTGGTTCAAAATTACGAGATTCGTCCAAAAATAGCCCTTCAAAACGGGACGTTAATATAACTAAACTAAACTAAGTCAAGTTTCGTCGTAATTTAGTAATATTAACCTAATGGAGGAAGGACGTTTGACCCCGACGGATTTAACATGCATCAGACCCGCTTACACGACGTTTCTTCGGTGGAATCGGGTCTCGAGCCTAAAAGCCTCCAGTTTCAAAGCCGAAACCTTGCCACCCGGCCATTGCGACTTCATGCACTAACACAAAACATACCTACACAGTTAAATGAAGTTTATGTGATTTTTCTGCTAAAATTGCAGTTATTCGAATTTTTGGTTTTATTCGACTGACAAAAAGGCATCCAAAATGCATACTCGTTCTGCCTTCATATATTGTAAAACCTCAAATGCTCGTGCGTGGGCCTCTAAAGAAATTCGGAGCTGTCAACCATCTTACTCAAGACACACAGCTTTAATGCGGAGGAATAACGCTTTCGTTAAGAAGAATGAGAGAAAGTTTCGGGAAGAACCCAACTACTTTTTTCTGTACAAGGACTTATATTTCATGTCTTTCTTAGTTCATAAAAAACACTGACAAGGATGTAATTTCCTTTCTCTCATTATGTATAAAGAAAATTTACATCATGTATAATTGCTAGATTTCTTTTTTAGAACCTTGGCAGATTGGTAATAGAGTTTGGGCTTTGGGCATGGGTTATTTTCTATTACAGTTTTTGGGAATTCATCTATTTTACGTTTCACTGCTTCTTTTCAATTCTAGAAGTTTATATATTTTTTCTATGTATTTATTTAATAATAATAAGCATCGATGGCGTTGTGTTCATGTATCGGCTTCTGAACGTAGAATAAGCGTTCAGAACAGCTTCTCACAAAGATTGATTCGTGAATTTGGTTTTGCTTCACTTAAATTTATAGGCGTTGATCAATGTTGCAGTACTGTTTTAGTCTTTAACCTGTTTTATAGTTCATTATAATAAATATTAAGAAATTAACTATCAAATGGGGTCTTTCACTCTGAAACAGAATTTCATGAAATGAATAAATTCAACGATCCTTTAATTCTGAAAATAGCAAAACATTGTTTGTGTTACCTACAATAAATAATAGCATAAAATTCCAGATATTTAGGAAAGCAAGAATCAAAATATCTTATAAAATTCGCTCTCTACAAACAAAATACAATTGTAATAAAAGTATTTTAAGTAGATATTTTGAAGAAACAAACGAATTTAATTGTTTATATAGTTTGATGATTAGTTTCGAAGGAACAATTCATTAACTAATATTCTCCCAGATTAAATCTGTGATATTAAAATAAAATGCAATTTATCATTAAAATTTGTACAATTGATAATTTTATTAGTTAAAAAAGACTAGCTAATAAAAATTAGCTCGTTTTATTATAAATTTCTATTATTATGAAACTAAAAGTATATTTTGAAATTACGGAACCAATTATTTCTGCAAATGACATATATAGCAAAAAATGCATACGTAAATAATCAACTATGTCTGCATAATCAATGAACTATTAGTACTTTAAAAAAAAAAAGAAATTTTTGAAATCAGCATAGACAAAAAAATCTTAATAAATTATATTTTTATAAAACAGAATATTTCAAATTATTTAAGAGGAAATCGAGACGGTCAGGTTTTATAATAAAACTGCTTTTGAATTCGAAGCGAAAATCATTAGGTTATAAACTAATTGATTCATTAAACGGAATGAGATCTCTATATTTTTTATTAACTTTTCAAATTTCTCATTTTTTTAATATATTTATCGAAAAATGATTTTTCTTCTCTGCACAGATATTAAATATTTGCATAGCACCAGTGCAATATTTTTTTTCATATTTTAATATATAAAAACTAAACGATGCAAATGAGTTATTACAGTGGTTCTAATTTTCTTTCAATACGATCCTATCCTAATTAGGAGAGGATTTTTCCGCTGATTTTATTTTGTCAACATGGACTTCAATTTTGGTTCTAATTAGTTTTCAAATTAAATTACGCTTCATTTCTAAAGAAACTTCATTTCAGTTCATTTAAACACAAAAGCAAGACTCGTACATTTATTTAATGAGGTTAAATCTACTGCCGATGTCATTATTATCGTTTTCATTTTTATTTTATTTTTTTGAGTTATTAAGTATTTCGAGCTAGTTAAAATATTTTAACTGATCGGGACTTACAGAATAATTTAAAACATTTTTTTAAAGATAATTATATCCGAAAAACTATAACACTGTAACTGAAAAACTATATACTATAGAAAAACTATAACTAAAACTATATCAATATAAAAAATCAATATTATTCTTGAATTTTAATTTTTGTGTACATTAGACTAAATGATATATATGATATTTGTAATTATTTAAATAACTGTTATTATAATTGCAAAAATCTGAATATGCTAAATAATTGTAAACTAATCTTAATAAAATTACTTAAAAAATCTGAAAAAGTAAATCTTTAAATGTAGCATTTAGAGAAGCTCAATATCTGCATCGGATATATTTGTATTTAAATTCCTGAACTAAAGAAGGGTAGCATACATGAGATTTGGAGCTTTGTAAACTATCATTTCAAATTTTTCAATATTGTGAAGTAAAAATAATTTTAAAAGACATGCAAATTTGAACTGTTATAGTGTAATTTATAATTGGATATTTCCTCACTAATTAAAATTATTTTCCTGATCAAAGGCAGCTGGAATCTCAGAATATTTTAAGCATTTGAAAAAGAGTCGATAGTATAAAAAAAGAGAGCATCTCTATCCAAAGTAGATGAAATTTTTTTAAAAATTGTAGTAAAATCCGCTATATTTTAAACATTTAGAATTCTTATTATTTGAAATACTATTAAGCTACTAATAGATTATAAGGGTAAAATGATGGCTAAACAGCGAAGCACTCTGAGTGAAATTCCTCATTAATTTAACCCGATTCTTTGATAAATAATTGAAGACTAACAAATAAATATCAAAAAACAAATATTCAAACGCAGTTTGAAAAATTAAATTCTGAAATCAGCAATGTTTCATTGTGTAATGGCCACTGTGTTTGAAAAGTGTTTCTGGACCTGTAAACAGTTCAAAGGAGACATGAGTGTTGTGTAGTTGTCTGAAATTGCTCAACATCCTGGCTATCAGCACTTACAATATTGAAATACTTTTAATCATTATTTAAACTTTTTTTAAATCACATTTCCTGTAGTATTCTAATGTAGAATCCATTTTATTTCTCTATGCTTTCTCAAAATTTATAGCATCCGAATAAAATTCTGAGATAGAAGCAAGAAAAAAATTTATCTCAGATGAAAGAATTGAAATAAAATGAGATAATAAGACATCTTGTAACTAAATTGATAATATCTTCTTGCGAAAAATTCTTATTTATTCATAAATTTATTTTCTTATCAATTTAATTCTCAATACAATAATAGGATTAATAACAACGGAATTTTTAATTAAAAAAATATTGTAGTTTTGTGATTCCAATATGTCAAATTTATCAGTAGTTTATTTTGGAAATCCATTAAAATTGGTTTATATTTTAGAAAAAAAGTCATTCCCTTAAAACATTTAGTTCTACCATTAAATTTAACCGAATTACTTAAAACGTAATTTAGGAGATATAAACTAAATTTGAATTAATTCAAATTGGAAGTTGAAATTCTTAATTTGTAACTACCCCTTTAGAATTTATCAGTGTGCAAATAGCACATTTATGCTAATTAAATCATTAAATCTTGTGCTAATAGTTGATTAAATACCGAATTATCTAATCTTCTCTATCTAGATAATTAATCTTCGGGATCGTATAAAAAGTTACAGCGTCATTTTTTCTTTGTAGCACCCTAACAATAACATCCTAATTGCAATTGTTATCGTCGTACAACTTTATAATAAAGGCTTTGTATGTATGCACCAGTGTTTTGGAAAAGAATAAAGATTTTTGTCTGTCTTTCGGAGAAGCCATGCATAACAAAATACGACGGAGGAGGAGCACTAAAATCATAGGCCAATCCAAATTGCAGATAGCTTAGCCATGACGGCCTGCATGATCTCCTATTTAAATACCTTCTAGACTTGGATTTATTTACCAGCTTACGACGCCAGAAATAAAAATAAACGCGAAGAGCTGTGTAAAGACGACGTCCAAAACGAGTGCAAGTACTCTCTACAACTGAGCTTACACTAGGGCTATAATTATTGCGTGCTTGGGAAGGAAATGGCACATTTCCTTACTTAATAGCGCCATTATTTTTATCAGAGCATTTTCATGTAAGTGACAATCTCCACGCGGAACTATAGCTATTTTCTGACAGTCATGAAACAGTAGCCATATTTCGAAAGTACGAATATTATCTTCCAGTGTTTTGTTTGGAGCTGTTAAAATGCCAAACTTGGGTTATTTTTCCAGCGGAATAATTAGCACAAAATCAAGACAAAAACGCGATTATCTCGAAACATTCCGTTCTGCTCTAAAGTCTGATGTGAAAGTTTTCACAAATTTTTATTTTTTCAATCCTTAATTTCGATTCATTGTTTTAAGGAATAATTTTGTTTTAAAGTATCACTGATTTTATTCAGAACCTTCGTAAATTTGATATTGACCTAAGAAACAGGAAATCGAGTTCAGAAGATATTTTAGATATTTGTAAAAAAATGAATGAGAAAAGAAAAATAACCTTAGAAATTACAGAACTTAAAAAAATATTCTTCCGTAAAATATTTTGATGCGAAAGTCGTTTCAGAACTTTCCTTTTAAATATTTTCCCATCAAAGAGTTTCAGATCTTCTTTCACTGAGCAATACCAGTGATGTTTAAGCTATTTCGTAAATCTTAACGTTGAATTTTGAAACAGGATATAACATTGAAAAAGGATATATATAATTTAAAGTATAGCTTCTTTTGCAAAACATGAAAGAATAGAACTATAATATAGGAATTTTCCAAAATAAATAATAGTATTATAAATAGTCTTTTGTATTTGTATTAGCAATTTAATTTTGAATCACAATATAGCTACATTAAAATACATTTCAAAATATTAAACTTGAAATCAATAAATTGGGAGTTACTTATTAAACTATTTCCCTTTTTCAAACTATTGAATCAACAATATTTTTCGAAAATTTAATAGAAAAATAATGCTATTCGTTATCTATTACATATTTGAGTACCAAAATGTTCCTCTAATACCATATATCTACGAAATTTTTTAATGTGCATTTTTTTAATATGAAGCTGAATTACATTATCTTAAGACATGAAAACTTTAAAAAATAATTTAAAAATTATTGCTTAAAGAAATTAAAGTTTAGTGCTTTGAAATATTTGTATCAAAATATTAATTCTAATCGGGATCAAAGAGGTAATTTTGAATTCCTGACTAGTATGCCAATGAATGCAAAATATTTTGTTATGTCAAATCGTTGAAAACAATGCGTGCTGTAAAATTATTGTAATATGCATAGTAAAATTAACAACTAACCCATTTTTTTCTCTATAAGTGTGATATTTATTCGCCATAATGTATCATTGTTTTCATAATAAAGCAAATGATACTCACTCATTATAACCTCAAACGTTTCAAGTTTGTTTTTAAATGCAATAGTTCTTGCGTTATTTTATGAATGGGCAAAATTAGCTTGTGCTATGTTAAGCTGTGTAAGCTGTATATTTATATTATCATACTTATGCTATAAATATATTTTATATAATATTAATTAATTTAATAATATTTTTTATTTTAATTATTACTTAATTTTATATAATGATATCTTGATTTAAACATTTTGCACAGAAATAAAAAAAATCGTATTTTAATTTTTGGATTTTATTGCTCTAGCTCTAGCTGCTTTTTAAAAAATCATAAATTATTTTATCTTCGTTTAAAATAAATTCTTTTATTCCAATTTCAGAATAATTTATATCTTTTGTATTCCAAGCATGTAAGAAATCATTCGATATGCCAATGTTTAATCCAGAAATTAAAAAAATGTAAAAAAAATTATAAATATAACAAAAATTTAAAAAACATTTGCAGCATACAGATTAAGGTAAATTAAAAGCATATTACTGTTTTGTCGCAGTCACAAAATCCTAAATCATTAGCATAACAAAATTAATTAGTATAGAATTTAAATATATTTTTATACAAATTACAATCTTTTTTCTTTATCAACATTACTTTTCTTAAATTTATTGCCAACGATATTTTTCAGAAAAATGTAAACAATTTTTTTGAGGCGGTGTATTTAATAAATCGGAAAGTTATTAAATATTCAACATATCTTTTTGTTATTTTCAATATGAAAATGCACATGTTTTGTTTTGAGATAAATTTCATTAATATTTGAAATAGAAGTAGGAGCTTTATTTGGAATTATAAATTATATGTAAATTTATAATCGTATGCAGTATTTTATTAATTTCTTTTGTATGTAAAATAAGGATTATCAAAATATAGCTATTTTTTAAGTTGCAATTCAATTCCCATTTTAATAAAAGCTTTCTTAAACTATATATTCATGATTTTATAAATTTCTTTTGCATTATATATTTTGGTGTTCTTTTACATGTTTTGGGTAATTTATTCAATAATTATTAAAACAGTTCACTCGAAGTAATGATGACATAACGAAGGCAATTTTGATAAAACAGTTTTAATGAAAAATACAACTTTTTAATTAATTTTCATTGCAATTTTGAAATTAAATTTTTTTATTCATTTGATGTCCTTTTGAATAACTAAGATAAGAAATTGTACCATGTGGGTTTCAAATTTAGATTCAAATAAGTTTTGGAAAGTGATTTATGAAAATAAGAAGATAAAAACATTGTTGTTGACATTCTTCTTAGCTAATACTAATTAATTATTCAGTGTTAACTATCTAAATCGTAAAGAATACAGTACACTTCAAGAATAAAATTACCTCTACACACAGAAGATTAAACAAAAACAAAAATCCATTATCAATAAGGCTAGGGTTAAGCGGGTTATTAACGTGCAGAAGAAATCTCCTTATACTAAGAAAGAAGAAAAACATTAAAAAATAACTCTGCTTTTATCAGAAAATATTTACTTTTATGTAATTGAAATTTTTTCTCTGTTTTTAATACCACAATCCCCTTAAAAAGTCTGGACAATCATATAAACTTAATTTTCAGAAGGGTTTAGCAGTTAATTAAAGGTAACATCGGCCGAAAACAAACCGCAAGTGTTTTTTTTAAACTACGCTCTAGAAAAGAGTGGCGAAAGTAGCTTAAAACTTACCGCATATTAGCCATGTTTTTTTCTGCTTTTAGATTATTCTGAAAAGGAACTTTTAATTAGAAATAAATACTAAGAACGGTATACTTTTGATATAAACTTACTTTGAGCCAAGTGCGATGAACTTGAAAATGTACGAATTAACGATGTAATAAATATTTCATTTGATATTTATATACTTGTCTTCGTAATAAATTCATCCAATATTTCAAAAACAATTGCTATTATTATGAGGGAATATTTTACTACATTTCATTTCTTTATAGAAAATGCTCTATTTTGAAATTTCATCGTGTTGTAGTCACAAGAGAATTTTTACGCTCTTTTATTTAATTTGTTTCAATATGTGAAAAATCGATGCTTATATCTATTTAGATCTTAATTATCAACCAATTTATCAATGTGAGTGTAATCGATTAAGTTCTGAAAACTAAATTTTCATCGCATACGAGTAGGAACATCTAGTTATGTATTTCAGAAAAAAATTAACTCTAGATTTATTTTGTATTGAATTAGAAGCAAAAGATATGAAAATAGGAAATATTTGAAACAAAAAATATCCTACCCATTAGATACTAATAAAATATTCTATAAATTACCTTCTTATTTATTTAATGAAGATATTTTTTTTAACATTTTTATTAAATTCATTAGGGATAAAAATTTGCTCTCTTAAATACTCGTATTATCCATATAGAATTAATAGAGATCCATTATTAGATATTCAATAAATATATTGCACTTGTTTTTTAATTTTAATATTATATTAAAGAATTGCTAAAATTACGCATAACTTTGAAATTATGTCTTTGAAATTCAAAGTATTTTTTTCAAAAGTATTCCAATTTCCATACATAGATTATTTTTGTAATATTAAGACATGCATAGGGTGCCGCCGAATTCGACAAACAAATTCAGAGAGGTGAAGTCGGCATTAGGAGAATAAAGAATCACCCTACAACATGGAGCCCCAAACGAAGTTTAAGAAGTGAAAATCGCAAAAATATATGGAGTCGGAGAACTTCTGGATACTGTAAAAAATTAATAAAAAAATAACGGATGGCATTTCAATTATGATTTTTTTAAAGTGAAAACACATTAAATTGTTTTTTCATACTGTTAACATGCGGATTTAATGATCTAGGGTGTCGTAAATTACAGAAAACGAAAAATAGTTTAAAACATATATTTTTAAAAATATTAAAACTTGAAGAAAAAAAAAAGCTTCAAAATTCAAGGAATTTCGTTTTTTTTAATTTGATATATACGTGAATTGGGGAGTTTTCAAGAAAAACTAAAATGGGAACCAGAAACATCGCTGTAACATCAATACCCAGGTTCTCAGAGAGCGTTGTCAAATTCGGAAGACTAGTTATTTACGAGATAATCAAATCCGCATATAACCAGCATGAAAAAAAAACTTTTAAAAATGTGTTTGCACTTAAAAAAAAATTCACGGTTGAAACACCATTTGTTATTTTTTTATTAATTTTTTACAGTTTCCATAACTCCGACTTCATATATTTTTTCGATTTTTCACCTCCTAAACGTCATTTGAGGCCCCATGTTGTATGGTGATTCTTTATCCTCCTGATGCCTACTATCACCCATCTGAATTTCTCGGTCGAATTTGGCAACACCCTGTATATCCCTGATTAAATCAAATAGTGACGAATTTTTTTTATAATTTAGATATAAAACAAAAAAAAGTTATCTAAAGCACATTTTTTTACCCTTTATCATGGAGATCAAGATTAACTTTTATTATCCAAATATTCTAAGTTCAAAAGATGTAGTGGAATTATATTTTTTCGAAAACAGTTTGTTTTTCCCAAAAGATGAATTAGAGTGTGATATTTGATTTGAACTGTCCATCAATACTTCTTTTCTCATGTATCACAATCAAAACTAGTCTATTAATTTATAAAATAAAATATTTTTAACTATTATTTTTAATTAATTAATAATTTTATATTAATTTATAACTACACAACTCTATTACTATGGTTAAAAAGTTAATATTTTAGATTTTAAATTGGTTTGAATATCATGTCTATATGACAGTATTTCAGGGAGTCATCAATTAAACCCTCCCCCCCCCCAAACGCGCTTAATTTTTAAATGAATTTTAACGAAAATCAAAAATATCTCATATTAACACTTTCCAAAGTATATCCATTTAAAATTTGCAAGTTCTAGAGCATAGAATGGTAGTATGTACGCACATCCATTTTAAATAGGTGTCGCTTAAAGTGAAAAAAGTAATATAATTTTTTAAATTCACTTATTAAGTCAACACAGAAATTTTTTATTTTAGTTACTTTTCATTAAATATTTATCAAAACAATTATTGGATAAAAAATCCTTGATTTTTACAAGATTTGTAAGAATACTAAAATCCTTGCATTTTACAGATTGAGATCCTGTCTGTTGATTTCAATTTTCATTACAAATTGGTAAAATATTTAAAGTTTTAAAAATCAATTAAACTTAATTAATGAATTATAATTTAAATAATTATCAAAAAATTATTGATTTTCACAAGAATTGAACTCGCAATTTTCACCTTCACGTGACAAATACTGAAATCCTTGCATTTTACCGGTTGAGCTACTGCCTGCTAATTTAAGTTTTCATTAAAAACGGTTAAACTCCCTTTAAAGTATTAAAAATTTATTAAATTTATTAATATTTGAAAACAAAAACTGTATTAATATCAAGTGTTGAGCACTACAAGTTTAAAAACTGTATATTTGAACTTCAGTGGATGAATAAAAGGTACTTTATTAACGATTGGAAATTTGAACAAGATACATAAATAAATATATAAAGGGAGAGTGTGAACTAATAGAAGGAATTGAAAAAGGAAGAAATTATTTCCTTTCTTTCTACAAAAATTCACGCCTCAAAGGAAGACCTCCATTTCACTTACAAACAGTCTCCATTTCACTTACAAACATTAACTGGAATCTAATTTTGTAATCGTGCTTTTCTTACGAGGATCCTGATAAAATAACGCAAGGCCTTACTTTCCTTTAGGTCTTATCGGCGAGGAAAACCTTAGCTGTACTTTCTACCCGCCGAGATAGAAATTTGGAAAAAAGTAGATATTTAATAAAATTATTGGAAAATTAAGTAAATCAATGTCTTTGAAGTAGATAACGAAGAAAATGCACTTTAATCGTTAAAGAATGCGGTGCCTAGCAGTAGATGTGATATCAGAAGTTCGAATTCCGATCAACTCTTAAAATCGCAGTTTTACCATTATTGCATGATGTCGCAAAGGTAATAATTAGAAACAGATTGAAAACGTCGCTAAAATTTATCGTCTACACTGGATATTGATTTTTTGAGCAATTTTTTATATTATTACATGGGCTCGTATTATCAGAAAAATAACTGCCATTATCCCTTTTATATTTTCAGAGTTCGATATTAATAACCAGTTCTTGGAATCGATATCATCATGATTTATGAAAGATAATCAATTTTTAATTATTGGTCAAAATTTTCAAATAAATTTTCATCGTTTTCATAGTAAAAGTATAATAAAATTATATCCGATAATTTTATTGAAAGTGTCTTCTATTATTGGCTATATTAAAAAAATACTGTAATCAAATAATAAATTATTATTTGATGGATTTTTAGTTTATATTTAACCATTTAAACTAGTATTTGAACCATGCTAAATTCGCATTTATTCTCGATATTCTTATTTTTATGAAAATTTAACATTATTTCAAAAGTTATAATTTTCATACTTATGGATTTTCTTTTTAATGTTTTGATGGATTTTTTTTCTCGCTTTGTGCTGATGAGTTAGAATTTTTTAAATATAACAATTAGATTTAGATTTTACCTTATTATCAGAGCGATGAATTGTCAATTGCTGATTATTCTGTGAACTTCATGAAACTTTGAAAGATTTAATGACATGAGAAAATTTTACTCACCTGAACAACCGTGGAACATCATTTTATGCATTTATAAACTAAGAATTAAAAAAATCAAGATATCTAAATTCAGATTACATTTTTAATGCTACACTCTACATTTTTTTATCGATTCTAATTTATCTTTTTTACTACAAAATCATAAAAATAAGTATGGATTCAAAAGTAATTTTATGAATTTTAAAATTATTCTGGTTCTGTTCAAATTAGTGCTTATTCAATACATGAGCAACCTTATACATAATTATTCAGATCAATATAATGGGTGGCTTTAAAGAGACCTGAGATATTCTAAGCTTTTTAAAAAATAATTTATTGGTTGAAATACAGTAAAATGTGGTTACGTGTATAGTGAAATAAGGAATTATTATTTTTTTAACCCTCAAGAGAAGCACTGGGTATGGGATACCCAGGTGTAAATTAAAAATATTTCTCCTTCAGAAATGGTTACAATGAGAAGGTGACTTTGCCTAGGGGAAAAATCTCTACTATCCCCACTACAGATTCCCCACCATAGTTATCTTGAGATGTGAATACGGACTAAAATATAGGCGGCCGTAGTCAGTCTATGGGTATGCGCTACCCAGTGCTGTTGTAGCGTCAGTATTTTGTTATTTTATCTGACTCAACGTTTTGCATAAAATTGTGTTTTTCAGTTCTTTTTTTGTATTTATATAATTAGAATTCTAAAATATCTATTTTAAAAGAATTCTGATCGATATTTTATATCATCAGTCAGTTTTATTATATATATTGCTTAGTTCAAGTGCATTTTTTGGAGTATTTACATTGAAATTTTACCGATCGTGACAGTTTTTCGTAAGTAAATTATAAATATTACATTTTCTATAGTATTTTTTATTAAGAACTTGATTTCCAATGTGTAAAGAACATACAGCCAAAATTTGTGAAAAATGTAGCTTGAAGTTATATTCTTAATTTTTTGTAGCATCAATCCATTTAAAATATAAGTTTTATAAAGTAATTTAAATGTTTGTATTAATAAAAGAATAATGAATCCATATTTTTTAATTAAGTAATATCATTCTAAAAACACTGAACTTTACCTAACTAAATAAATATCTTTTATCAATTACAGTTAAATGACGAAATAACTATCTAAAATTACATTTAATTCCCTTTCAAATGCCGTCGGGAAAAATTTTTTATCTATAAATTCTGCCTAGATATGGTAATTTGAATAAAACACCTCATTTTAAGGGTTTATGTTGATTTTTTTCTATATTATTCAAGATAATATTTTCTTTATGACAATTCTATGGATATATTCTTAGTCTACACTGTCTAAGCTTTAAAATTAAAAAAAACAAAATTCTATATCGGACAATTTGATCGAAAGATATTATTAATCAAAGACACGCGGGTATGGCATACCCAGTGCTTCTGGATCGCGCAGCAGCGATAGTGCTTCTCTTGAGGGTTAAATCTCTCATTCTTCTCCTGGAAGAATTTTAGTGCTATTTTTAAGAGATAATGAAATTATTTTTTAAAATATTAATGAAGGTAAAAGGAAAGAATGAAAAAAAATTCTCTTCATACGTAGACAAACAGCCTTTCTATGGCACGAATCCAGTAACCGTGCTTATTTTCTGAACTTAAGACATTTTCTCTCTGTCACTACTTTACACGGTGAATCAGTATGATTTTTTTTATTTCCACATTTAAAAACACCTACAGATTTAAAAAGTCATCTAAGTAGTTTTTCCAGTGTAAATTATTAATAAGACGAGCTTTTGCACCATGAAAATGATAATGTCATTCTGCTCTTTGCGGATTGCGGGAGCTGAAAAATCTTATAAAAAATCAATTTATATATATATATAAATAAATTAGCAATATAAAAGAAAACGAAACTAATTAGGAAACTCAAACAAAACTATTTCGGATTCGAACAAGACCGAAATTTAAAGTTAATATTTAAAAGGCAATCATAGTATTTAGTGTGCGCGAATGCAGCTACCACCAAAATACTGATGAATCACATAAATTAGCAACATAAGAGAAAACGAAACTAATTAAGGAAACTGAACCAAAAACTATTTCGGATTCGAACAAGACAAAATATAAATATTAGAATGATTGAAACAATTAATAAAGAATCCGGTCTGAGGACATTCTCAAGGGTCACCCTCAGACAGGGATTCAAACCAGGGATTTTTTCTGTGAAGAGTCTGACTTTCGTCAAGAAGTTGACTCCTCGTGACCCGAAAATCCCAGAATATTGAGGTTTTGGAGATAGTATTACACAAGAAAACACATCAAATTTGAACAAAGTCACAGTAACCAACAAAACATGAAACCATAAAAAGAAATTTGTCAATACAAGAATGTATAAAGACAAAAAACTAAATTAAAATTTTACATATCATATATTTTAAAATAGACTTTATAAAATAAGTAAAACTGAACCAAAAAATCACAGTAAATCTGACAGTCACAAGAATAAAATAAAATAAGAAAGTAGAAAAAACACTCACCTAGCTACAAACGCTTCTTTAAACACTAGCCGAGAACGAACATAATAAAAAGTGTAATACTATATATGTAATTGTTCGGTCATAAACAGCGTCATCAAAAAGAACCCTAGGAGCGCCACCTTTTGAGTAAAACTAGTTATTTAGTTAGAATTTATATAATTGTTTTTTAATTAATGATTCGATATTGCAAAAGTTTTTTGGAAATTCATTAGTATTTAAGTTTTTAAGTAGATTATTAGTTGCTGCAATGTAAGAAATCTTATTGTTACAAATTTTTTTAATTCTGTTAAATTGTGAAAAGATTAGGTTTTTGAAAATTTTAGAGTTTAAATTTGAATGATAATTACTAAGTTTTATTATTTTAAAGTTAAAATCATCCCTTTTATCGTAAATGCCTATTAAAGTTTTATCATTAGATATTTCTATATTTAAATCAAGATAGTTAGCTTTATTTTGATCTTCATTTGTTTTAGTTAAAACTAAGTTTAGTTAAGTTTGTTTTAGTTAATAATAAATTTGAAGATTTAATATTCGAAAATTCTTGTACTAAATTCATAATTTTAGATTTAATCAAATTCAAACTTAAAATTGGAAAAAACGATTTATTATTTAAAAAGAAAATTAATTTAAATAAAGAATACTGTGTGGTGAAATTTTTAGATATAAGCTTTGAAAAACTAAAGTTACCTAAAATTATGCATAATAACAAGGATTCTTTTCCTTTAAAGGACACTATAATTCCTTCAATAGCTTTTAGCTATACATCAACTCTAAGAAAAAGTATTTGTAATTATAATTACTATAGCAAAAATTTAAATAAAATTAGCAAAATAGACTGTAATTGTAACCAAGATATATATAAAGATTATGTAAATACTGACAAAGGACATATTATAACGGGAAACCTAAGGATCATAGAGTCTAATTTATTAAGAGATTTAATGGAAAGAGGAACAAAATTTAGAATGAGAGAAAAAGTAAACATTAAAAAAATGTTAATTTCAATTGGACAAGATCTGGATATTTTTATC
Organism: Argiope trifasciata; assembly: GCA_026543055.1. NCBI lineage: Eukaryota > Metazoa > Arthropoda > Arachnida > Araneae > Araneidae > Argiope > Argiope trifasciata. The sequence goes on along the minus strand of JAPMOQ010049656.1, from coordinate 4,848,771 downwards.
TCTAAATTATCTAGAAAATACCATTGGCCTACAGAGGGTTTTAAAGAATGGAAAGTAAGGATTTTAGAAGACATTAAAACCAAATTTAATGAGGGTAAGGTGGGATCCAAAGAACGAGGATTTTATTTTAATAAAACTTTGAAACAAGAAATAAAGAATTTAAAGGAAAGGTACATTATTACTGTAATAGATAAATCTGCAAATAATTTCTGCCTAATCTGCAAATTTTACTATAAGGAACTTTTAATTAAAGAATACAACTCTAATTCGACTTATAGCTTAATTAGTACTGGTAAAAAGGAATTAGATAAAAGGATGCTAGCATTCTCTAAAAAAACCAAAATTAAAACTTGCTCATTAAATTATCCTTATTTATTCCCAACAGTAAAATTTCATAAAAACCCAATAAAATTTAGATTTGTAACTTGTAGCACAGGTAGTTATAATTACTACATAGGAAAACATTTTTTTAAATACTTAAAAATTATCTTGAATAGAATTAAAGATGAAGATAATTTTATAATTAATAGTAACAAAGATATTTTAAACTTTCTAAAGAATAACAATATTAAAAAAATTAACACCTTCGATTTTGAAAATTTATACACTAACCTTCCTCACGAAAAATTAATGGATGTTTGCAATTTAATATACGAAGAGTATTTAGATAAAGATATTATCACAAAAAATAATTGGCTAGAATTATGTAAATTTAACATCAAAGAAAATTACGTTTTTAATGGTATTAACTTCTATAAACAAGTAAAAGGAATTCCTATGGGAACAGCTTTTTCTAGTGCATTAGCTAACATCTTCTTACATCACTATGAAAAAAACCTCATGAAACACAACTCAATTAAAGGCTGGAGATATATAGATGATTTACTTCTAATAAATGTAGATAATCCTAATGTAGTTATTAATTGTTACCCAAAAGATTTAGTTTTAACTAAAACAAATGAAGATCAAAATAAAGCTAACTATCT